>JAFBJT010105358.1:0-25000 GCA_016785325.1 Chascanopsetta lugubris
TCCACCCGAGCATGCAAGCTTTCTGACAGCGGTTATTGCTATACTGGCGGTGGCGGCGTCAACGCGCACAAACATTACTTAAGCCTGATCGAAGGCCTGTAATCTGAGAGATGAGAGGAGGGGGCGAAATGGAGGGGGGGGGGGGTGCCGCCACCTCCCCCTCCATCACAAGGTTGATGCCAGCCGGGCTCCCATGTGGGTAAACATGTAACGCATGCGTGTACATCGAGCTGTCTCGCGCCGTCAAGGCTCATTGTGTGGAACCGGTCCCAAAGCACCAGCAGCCAGAATCAGATGTTCACATGCATAGTGGATATGAGGTATCTCCAGAACAACAGGTGCAGCATCACAACCAGTGTTTGTTTGTTTTTCGTGTTTTTCTTTTTTTTTCCCCGTGCTCTGTTGGCGAGCGATTTGCGATGAAAAGAACCGACTGCAAATCTCCCTGTCTTTCTTTCCTCCAGGGACTTTCAGTACTCGTCCTCCTCCTCCTCCTCCTCCTCCTCCTCCTCCTCCAACTTCTCTCTGATCTCCCCTCTGATCTCGCCTTGTCTCTGTCACAAAGAGCAGATTCTCCGGCCTGGTAATTGTGCGTCTGCTGGTCGCCACACCTGTTGCTGTCAGTGTGGCGGCGGCGGCAGTAATGGCGTGGGAAAGAGGAGGTCAGACACCACTTCGCCCTCTGGCCTCTTCTTCTCCGCCCACCTCATCACCACCAGCACCACCTTGTGCTGAGGGTTGCGTGTGCACGTGTGCGGTGTTGTTGAAGTTGATTGTGTTTATCCGTAACCTTGAGCCTCGACCTCAGCGAGTGTGCAAACGCATGAGTGTGTCTTCTTAAACCTGCTGATGTCTCGCTCTCTCTGTCTCTCTCTCCCTCCCTCGCCCTAATCCTCTCCCCTCTCTCCCCCTTATCCAGAGCCTGGGCCCTTAATGAAGCTGGGGGTCAGCGGCAGTGTGCGGCTAATTGGCCAAGTTTGCCTGGGGCTCCGGCTGCCCGCGATTGAAAAGTCCAGAGAGGAGGACCCACTGCGCACCCTGCTCCGTTCCACCCCGACAGCCGAGGCGCCCGCTGCACCCTTCTCCGCCTCTCCCTAGTGAGTTGCACCCAAGGTCATTTTATTTTCACTTACTCTCCCGATACCTTGTCCACTTTTATTTCGTATATTGTTTTTCCACGCAACAGAAATCCTCAGGGTCAGACACTGAATCACCTGCAATTTTTCCCCCCCTTGAAAACATTTATCCTCCGCGCCTATTTTTATATTTTTTCATTCAAGCTCCTCTTACTCCTCTTCTTTGTCTCTATCTTTTACTTTTAAACTTTCATTCCCACACTTGGCCCCGGCGTTTTCTCACTTCCGTTGGCTCGTGCCACCCTCACACTTCTCTTTCTCCTCGCTCGCCACAGTGGGATTCGGGCAATTACCACGGTCCCCCATTGGCAAGCGGCCCAGAGAGAAAAGGAAAGTATAGAAAAAATGAAAAAAACATGTATACCCTGGTATTTCTCTCACGGAGGGTTCAGCAGTCCCAGCCCTTGCTGAGCTGCATCGCACTATTCTGAGTTAACAGTAGGAGGCGATGGTGTGGGGGTGTCTAATTAGTTCCAGTACATGTTAAGTTTCCTGGCGTCCGATGTTTGGCTGCCAGTGCAGGAGGAGTTGTAGCTCTGGGGAGAGATAGCGTGTGGCAGCCACCTGGGAGTCTCTCCGGTCAGGTTCAGGCCCCATGTGACATGGCTATGCTAATGCTAACAGTTCTTCAGTGAAGTGGAACAAGCTGGCCAACTAGTGCTCAACTCTGTGTTCGCCCAATTATAAGTCGAGCTTTGGTCCACAGCTTGGAGCGACTGAGCGCATTTGCGCAGCAGTAGGTTTTTGGGACTTGTTCGTCAAAGGATCAAAGGCAGCGAGTTGTTAAGTTTGCGCTGATCCACATCATCTGGGGATCGGCGCCTCTGTCTCTCTCGTGCTATGCTTGTATTTGAAACGTTAGCTGTCTTACAGACACACTGTGTACTCAGTAGTCCTACATAGGCTCCATAAAAAAGCAATTCTCTGCACCCTCTGCGTGGAATGCCTTAAATAATCCTCCTGACAGGCAGGAACAAAGATCTTTAAGAAGCAGTGACGTAGGCACAGCCGCTCCGTGATCAGGTCTTCATGGTCATGACGTACCCTCGCTGATTTCCGATGTCTTTTGACCCCTGCGGGAAAACAACAACAAATGGCCTCAGCTAGCAGTGTAGAATGTCACATCGACGATCGGTGTCAAGCGATTGCACATGCTGTCGTCTTTGCTAGCAGCTGCTGTGTGGTTACATCCCATATTTGACCAAGATCCCTTATAAGTTTGTTTAGATGCGGACTGAGTGGAATAGCAGCTCTTAGATCGGGTGTTGACGTAGCCTTGCTGATTACCAATGTTCCCGACTTCTGTCCTTCCTTGGGGAAAAGAACAAGCTAGCAGTGTAGAGCGTGATGTGGACGATGTGTGGTTACATCCCGTATTTGACCAAGATACGACATACCTTAGGTGTATCGCAAGTAATCTTGTTTAAATCAAACCATTTTGGGGTGTGTTTGTTTAGACTAGGACTGAGTGGATGAGATCAAAGGAAGAATAATGTAATATATAATTGCATTCTATGTATTTGCATGTCTCCACTTTGAAACCCAGAACTTCCACACAGCCTCGGGACTTCGCCCGTCCATCTGCGGAGGGGCTTAGCTTGACAGACAACTCCTTCCCTCACTCATCTCCTCCATAATCTGGTGTTTGCTCAGGTCATACCTCCTGCTGCTCTACTTTTCCATCACATATACCTGAACCTCCACCCCGGTGCACCTGCATGCCCACCAGCCTGCCCGCCGGTGCTGCTCCAGATAAACAAAATGTGGCTCCTGTGAAAAGCGGGATACCCCCAGGTGGTTGTTTTGGACCCGGTGCTGAATTAATCGAACGGATGTTTCAACTCCAAGTGTTTGTGATGCCAAAATGTTGCAGCTCTTTCTTTTGGAGTTGTTGCTGTTGTTGCTTTCTCGGATTGAAACAAGCAGGTGTCAGTCATTTCTGGTTTAGAGAGGCAGCTCAGAATAAAAGGATTAAGAGGCACAAGAGCAAATCATTTTGTTTATAGATTTCTTTTATTTTTTCTCCACTTATTTGAACTCTAACTCTGTATTTAAAAGTTCCATGGAAGACCCGGCAAACAAGACATATTTAACGGATGATAGCACCTTTGACAGAAACTATTTCAAAGAGAAGAGAAGGCTTGTTTTTGAAAAAATGGGCTCTGCCGTTTGTTTCGCTGATGGCGACAACCCAAACTTCCGCTTTTTGAAGTTGGTTCAGGTTAATCGAGCGAGGAGAAAGCTGTCCCACATCAAACGTCCTCACTGTGATATCCCAAAATTTTATTATGCGTCCCCCGCCACGGGAGTGAGGAATTCATTTGTCACAGCATATCAGAGTCGTCCACCTTCCTGTGAAGGCACCAGGTCTATGGGAACTGTGATGGTTTGTCTATGGATGAGAGCATCACCAAAATAAGCGGTTGCAGTGGCGGGCTAACACCTTCAGAAGGTTTTGAAGTGGTAAACGCTGTGTCCTTGCGGTACCGAAATAATACAAAACACCTTGTTCCTGACTCATCACCCCTTCTGCGCCTCTTCCTGTACCCTCCCTCCAAATCTCCAACACGGTGCCTCTGCCGCCGCCGCCGCAGCCCTCCTTCCATTTTTCCACGGCCCCATGTGAATATCCAAGCTGTCGAGGCTGACTAGGCTGAGCGGTTCGTTGCCAGGGCGCAGTTGGAACAGATCCGGCCTCCGGGCCACATGCACTGCTCCTCTCCAGCCCCTGCCACTAAGGCCTGCCCCGCGCAACTGTCGTCTAAGTGCTAAGCGCTTTGGATCGACACGGAAGATTTTGTTATGTACAAATGTCTTTATTGTGTTTTATTGGATGTCGGTGCTTTTGGAGCGAGACTGGTTTTGCGTGCTTTTTTGCACAAGGGGCTGTCTGAATGTGCGTCAGTCATCTGCAGTCGTTCGTTTACGTCAGGGGTCGTCAATGAGTTCTGCCATGAACGACAATAAGTGAAGTATTATTTTCGAATTATGACACAGACATTTCCATCATACATATTTTATTTAAACTCCAACAGCCAACATACCAACAGCAACAATTATTTGACAGGATTCATTTTTTCCATTCATCACCAAGCACATTACAACAGCTTTGCTGCTGCTCAACAAGTAATAATAGTGATGATAATAATAATAATAATGATAATAGTAATAATAATAATGGTAATTACTATATTTATAACGATAATGATAACAAAAAATAAATTCCAAAATGAATGATAGTATTGATAATGAATGAAATTCTAAATGAGATAATAACAATACCCCGGATATCCCCGTAACACTTATTCTCTTCTTTCAGGAGTTACAGTTTGAATTGTGTCTCGAGCCCAAACAGTTGAGGAGTTACAGTCATTTAAATGAGCCCTTTGAATGACTTTCAGCCGTATTTGCCTTGGCTGGTGTGTCATTGCAGTCGCGTGCCAACTGCAGCACGCGTGTCTCGGGTTTGTCGAGCCCTGGTGGTTTAAATGATGCCTCTTGATTGGTTCCACTATTTTAGGATCACACACTTTCTCACGACGCTGTAAGACCCATGTGTTAATCACGCATCTGCCTCCATCGGACTTTATGGGGTAACATAAGCGAAACATTCAGGTCCACTCAGGGCAAACACGTTGACAGACACACTCCAGATGAGCCCCTCCCCCCCTTTCTCTCTCTCTCTCTCTCTCCCCCTCCCTCTCTCCGACGGCTTCATGTCAAACCCACAGACGTACAAATCTCCACCATCATCTGCCAAGTTTCTGCAGAATTCACTGGAGCGGGAATAGCAGAATTTCACACCCGTGCCCCCAGCTCCCTCCCTCCCTCCCTCCCTCCCGTCCTCCTCCCTCCCTCCCTTCCTCCCCCCTCCCTCCCTTCCTCCTCCCTCCTCTCTGCCATCACTGGACGCCACTTGGCAGCAGCAGGTGATGGCAAACATCTGCGAAAGTCTGTGCGCGGATGGTTTTTCTGCTCGCGCCAGAAAAAGAACAGTTTTTTTTATTTGATGTGTCTTTGTTTTTGTTATTTTTTTCACATGGCAGCAGATGAGTCTATTATTCTAACACGGAGCAACAAATGAAATATGATTGCTGGAGTACAACACACAACCTCTTCTGCTGGTGGTTAAAAGGCTGCAGGGCCCGATGTTTCGGGATGGATTGTGGATGAACATGACCAGATGAACGAGCCGGAGCAGATGTGGAAAATAAACTTGGTTTGCAGTTAGAGTCCAGTTTGGATTGATTCCCCCTTTCACTGTGTTGGGTTCACACGTTGAGGAGAGAATGATTCAGCAGGTCCTGTGGTCGCTCCCCAGCAGCTGTCAGAGATGAGTCTTTTTTCATTGTGGTGGTGCTGAGCCATATGAATAATGAAATGGAGCCAGTAATTGGTGGTTCTTGGTAATTAGGACCAAGCTGTCAGAGGGTATGTGTGTATGTGTGTGTGTGTGTGGGGGGGGGGTAGTTGCCTCACTGTGATGCTAAAGCAGCAAGGACACTATAATTACTATTTTCTGTGGGGGTTGTTGACAACAATAATCCAATCCTTAACCAGAGAGTGGAACGCTTATGTGTCGCTATTTTCAGAGGTTTTGCCACAAAGATGCAAATCTTCATTTCTGTGAATGGCCTTACTCATTTTAGTTCAGGGGCCCAATTAAATCTTAAGTGGGCGGGACTGTTAAAAGTCAAATAATAACAAATTGTTGAAAGAAAATCAGTAAATTGATATAATCTCATCCAAATGTTATACCGTGTACCTTTAAAGGATGAGGTTCGGAAGTTTAAAGTACTTCCTCCAGACACTCCAGTATTTATGAAGTCCCAAGCCACCAATTCCAAGCGGCAGGGGCTCTCTCTAGTGTCCTGGCATAGTATGCGCAGGTCAATGTCATTTTTACACTCCTCTCCTCCCAGATGGTCCAATCCGGCCCGTGGGAGGATTTTAGTACAACAATCATTATTTTTCTTGCTTATATTGACACATTTTCATGTATTTATCAGTTTAATTATTTCTTTGTACTAAAATAAAGGCAAACATTTGAAGTCGCCACTTGAGATCGCACTGGGCCCCTTGTGGCCCCTGAACCACAATAACTTTGAGATCCCTGGACTTCCAGGCCAAAGCGTGTCTATATTTTCATTAGCCAAACAGTTTGACTCTCCGCCTGCAGGCGCCGTGACGCCTGCACCATATAAACAGCATTATCAGGCATCTCAGCAGGTTTTCTAATACCTCTGTAATCCCGTCATTTCATTCATGGATACTGCCGAGGTTATTCCGGGGCCCGCGGCGTATCTGCCCGCCTGTCTCCGCTCCTCTGTGTGAGAGATTGGATTCCCCCAACTTCCCCTCTCCTCCTGTTCCATCCCACCACACACACACACACACGCACACACACACATACACACACACACACCCAATGTTCGCTCATCTCTTGTCAGATCCTCCCAGTGTAAATGGGCCGGTCAGACACGATGATATATAGGCTAGAGGACAATGGCGGCGTGCGCCCCGTGTAGCGGATGATTCGTGGTTGCGGGATAATAACTTTTGCAGAGTTCTGTTCATCTGGCTGGAGACGTAAGAGCGCCGCGTTTGCCCAGGTGACATTTCTCTCCGCCGCCTGCTGATGCTGCCATCATGCAAAGTAATGAACCCGGCGCCAACTTCCTGCAAGACGGCGAGGAGTGTGTGCGTGGACGGGGGCGAGCGAGCTGCTTGTTTGCACCTATGCAATCGTTAGTCTGAATTAAAAATGGGTGTTTTTGACACAACAAGAATCCTATTCTTAACCCGGAGTGTGGAACGCTTACGTGTAGCTATTTTACGAGGTTAAGCCACAAAATCATACGGACCAATTTAAAGCTGCGGCGTGTAAGATTTGGTGACATCTAGAGGTGAAGTTGCATGTTGTATCCATTACCTCACCCATCTGAACATGCAGGAGAACCTATGATCGACTTCAGCTGTAACTAAAACTCACTAGATGTTGATTACGTCCACTTTTGCTACTGCAAAAACATGGCGGCCCCTCCAGAGAAGACCCCCTTCTCATTTAGGGGAATGAAAAAAAATTTAAATAAATTTATGAAAATGTCAGTATGTAATTGTTTTGTTGTATTTTTAGAAGCAACAAAAATGACCAAATTCTTACACCCCCCCCCCCCCCCCCCCCCCCCGGCCCCCTAGGCCCCGGGCCCCCCCCCCCTCCCCCCTCTTGGCCGCCGTGTCACACCCGCTAATATTCAATCCAGGGGTGGCGCCGCCGCCACTGCCGCTACAGTCTTTATGCTAATATTCCATTAAATTAATCAGCTGGCTGCTCTGTGTCGGGGTGAGACTGTGAAAATAAATCCTGTCACAAGTCGTTGCCATAGCGACAAGCTTGTCTCACCTAATTTGTGGTGAGTATGGCTATTTTCTTATTTGTCTATCTAACTTTGCATGAACAATTACGGTCGTCTGGTGGGGCGGGGGGGGGGGCGGGGGGGCGAGCTGCTTGTTTAATAGCATTTCTGATGGTTTAATTAAATTGAGCCAATTATTGTATATGGACTTAGATTATCTTGAAAATGAAAATATGAGCCGCTATGTTTAGAATTTCAAGTATACGTTGGATTTAAAGGTCCAGTGTGTGAGGTTTAGGGCAAATCAAATTTCATTTCTGTACAGAATTATCATACTGGTGTTTTTTTAATGCTAATTTGTACAACTCTTTGTTTTTATTATCCTAAAAATAATGTCTTATCTTGACACTGGCACTGGGGCCTCTCTATGGAGGCTGCCATGTTTCACTTCCATGTTTTCTACATCAGCCCAGAATGGATAAGCAAAAGACCACTGGACTTTTGATAATAACAGAGAGGGAAAGATAGATTAAGGATACACAGATACAATATGTTACTTCACCACTAGATGCCACTAAATATAGAAATCATATGGAAAGTTTGAGATAAAACGTGAAGAGAGATTATCTCCACAACTCTGTCGGAAGAGTGAAACACTTGGCAGAAACTTTGTAGAAGATTGTCTCTTCCTCTTCTTCTGTGTGTGTGTGTGTGTGTGTGTGTGTGTGTGTGATGCTCCATCCTCACCTTCACATCTCAAACGTAGCTCACAACAGAAGTTGACATTTTCTCTCCCTAAATTTATCTCAGCGCTCAGACTCTCGCCTCTTGTTCCAGACACAGAACACCGGAGGCTCGTTCATGTCTGCTGAGGTGCGTGCGCTCCCCTAACACGCCCCCTGTGGTTCCGCCCAAATGCCAAGTCACGACGAAGGTTCATGGCAAAGACGCCTCTTTCGTCTTAATCATACACTCGTCAGGGGGAGAAAATTTAAATGACATGTGTAAAGATGCCGTGTGTAAGATTTCGGTCATTATTGTCACTTCTACAAATATTACAAAACAATTACATACTGACATTTTCATGAATTTATAATCACCTAGATGTTTTATTTTTCCTCCATTACCCTTAAATGAGCCTATCAATGTATATTTACTTGAGGAGTGGGTCCTCTCTACGGGGACCGCCATGTTTTTACAGCAGTAAAAGTGGACATGCTTTAATGACAACTGAAGTCTATCATAGGTGAGGGTGAGGTGATGGATACAACACGCAACTCCCCCTCTAGATGTCACCAGATTTTACACACTGCCCCTTTAAGGGTCAGGAAAGAGGAATCTGACAGTGGTTATACTAATCCACAATATTGGAAGACTGATCTCCTGCATCACATTCATAGAAGAAGACCGAGCATCTGTTTAATAGGGGAAATAAAAGCTGTATTAAAATGAATGGTGTTGTCTATAAGATGTGCAACTAGAATCAATTTTCCCTTTGTAAAGTATCTGCAGCTTTATTCCTACAATTATCCCTGATTTATCGCCTGAGTTACTGCCCATGATTATTTTTACACTCATCTGGGCTCCACTATCACACCAACAAACATGTTCTGAATACAGGGCATTTGTATTTGCCGAACTGTGCCCAAACACAAAGACATCAATCACTGGGAGCTTTTTCAACTTATCACCTTCATTATTCTGCGTAACATGAGAAATGTGTGTTTGGAGAGAGAAGTAGAAAGGATAGAGATAATTCGCAGGCAGGAGCGAATCAAAGCCAGAGGCAGACATGTGACTCTGTTGTCAGGTGAATGACTCGCGTCATTAGCCGCCTCTGTGAAACACGTGTGCATTTGTAATGAAGAGGCGTGTCTTAAAGGCAGCGAGGAGCCAGAGAGGAGGAAGAGATGCTCAAACCAAACCCATCAAACCCAGACGGCTCAAACGCTCCCTCTATATAACAACCCATTCTGGATGGGCTCTAATACACACTGTCAATCTCCCCACTGTCACTCAGAGACTCCAGCACTTTAGACGTGTCTATGCTCAGGTCCCTGTGGGCAGGGGCGGAGCCAGACAATTTTCATAGGGGTGGCCATTGCTCACACCGGAGTGGCACCGAAACTGATATCTATATTTTTATTATGTGGGAACTTACTGTGTCCATTTGCACCTTTTACTCATAGCGCACTGAACCTAATTCTTCTTATTCTGGATTGTGTCAGTGTTTGACATTCGACTTGCGTGTATTACTGCCACCGTCTGTTGAACTACTTGTGTGGGGTGCGCTGTTGAATTGCGTCCCTGTGGGAACATTTGCGTACGGAAATGATTCCGCAAAAAAAAGCAGTGGGGGCGGGCCGGGTCGAAGTGGTCGAAGATGAAGTTATGGTGGCCTTGGCCACCACTGGCCACCCTCTGGCTCCGCCTCTGCCTGTGGATGCATGTTTGCGTTGCCATGAATTCCCGTAACACAGCCCCCCCCCCCCCTTCAACTCTTGTAGACAGATTACCACAGTAACATTGCCCTTGTGCTACATTGAGTTGTGGTTGTGCCCCATTTCCTTGTTGTCATCAACAGTGTGATGTCAGACTCGGTGTACCTGTGACTCATCTGTGTAAAAAGGCCGACTAATGATAATGCTAATGACAAAGGCAATCACCGGACTGTGTAATACCAGCTCATTCTAATTGGAAAGAGCCTACGGTTTTGATACCAAGTGACAGCATTGTAGACCTGTAGGAGGAGAACTCACTAATGACACGGAGTCATTGTGTAGGTGAGTGACTGGCATCGGTAGCAGCTCCTGTGTGTGTGCGTGTGTGTGTGTGTATGTGTGGGTGTCTACAGTGAGTTGTGGTTGTGCCCCATTTCCTTGTCGTCATCAACAGTGTGATGTCAGACTCAGTGTACCTGTGACTCATCTGTGTAAAAAGGCCGACTAATGATAATGCTAATGACAAAGGCAATCACCGGACTGTGTAATACCAGCTCCTTCTAATTGGAAAGAGCCTACGGTTTTGATACCAAGTGACAGCATTGTAGACCTGTAGGAGGAGAACTCACTAATGACACGGAGTCATTGTGTAGGTGAGTGACTGGCATCGGTAGCAGCTCCTGTGTGTGTGCGTGTGTGTGTGTGTATGTGTGTGTGTGATGAGTAGAAATGTCTTAAAGTCAGCAGAGACACGAAAACCCAGATGAGGAAACAAAACACATCAAACCCCGACACCTCAATCGCGCCCTCTAACAACAACCGTCTCTAAACAGATCCTAATAGACACTGTCAATCTCTTGTCTGTCAATCTGAATCACCGGCACTAAACCCGTCTGTCACCGATGAGAGACAGCGGTGGCAGCGACTAAGGCAGAGGTGAGCCACGATGTCCCCATGTGCATTCACTGTCTCTGTAACGCTGCCGACATACAAGAGACAACAAGCTGATTTAAGCAGTCAATTTGCTTGACAATGTCGTTCTATTTAAAAACCTCCACGCATGCAAAGCCACATAAATGGACGTTCTCGTCCTGGGCTTGTTCGTTTAGCCTGCCCGGCTTTGTGCAGCATAATGGAGCCAGAATTGCCTTGTGCCTGTTCAGGGATGAGGATTTTTTTGGGGGAGGCTGGATCAGAGTGGGAGGGTGTTGACGAAAACAAACAAACAAACGTTGTGTTATTTTTGGCCCCGCGTTTCTCAATACCAATATTGTGCCGATTCGTGTGTACCACCGTGGCGTCTGAAAAAATATGATGCAGATCCATAAATTGCCACAGTGCTTTTCACAAGCATGGCACAACAATTGCAGAATGAATGGCAATGTTGTGATCAGGTTCATACAATGAGAGGAACAGGGTCAATGTTAAAAAACGAAACCCTAAATGGGTCAGAAATTTACCGAATACCTCGTGCGTCATGTCCACATTGTGTACAGGAAAACCTACAGACATCATAATAACGCTGTCACTTTAAACCTCTGCATTTTTCCATACAAGTGTCCTAGTGTTCTACTGCCTCCTCTCTGTACAGTGTATGGTCATATTTAATACATTTTTATAATATTTATAACATATATTTTTGTGTATTTTTTATACTTACCTTTTTATACTTTTGCGCTTTCATCATTTTATGCTGCTGTAACAAAGCAAATTTACCCACTGTGGGACCACCTACCTTATCTTATCTTATCTTATCTTATCTTATCTTAACAATTCTACCAATCATTTAGCAGATGCTTTTATCCAAAGTATCTTACATAGCTTAACTAAACCTAATTCAACTTAACTTAGAGTTGCCTTCAGATAACACAAACATGTGAAAAGTCCTCTAAAGCCAGTATCCATTCTAGAAACATGGCATATAGGAGGATCTGCTCTGATGGAGATATAAATGGCTTGTTCTAAGGTACTTGAAACTGAAAAGGTTATTCATTTATTTTTCATTTATCTATTTGATTATTTGCTGTCAAGTGCCCCCAATCTTGCATACTGCACCTTTTAGGGCAGAGTCCATTACACTTAAATTCCTAATCTTGTGATTTGTAAATACGGGTTCTACAACTGAATCGACTGTTGTGTGCTTTGTCTTTTCTACCATAGTGTGACCCTGCCCCCTTTGTTGTTTTCTCTAACCTTTCTAAATGTGTCCAACAAGTGAGGACTTGGAAAGTTGGTGTCAGACTGTTGGACCCTGCTGTCGCTGCTGTTGAGTGAGAAGTGTGAGTCACTGCCCATGTGTGTATTGTGTGTTGCACCACTCAACATCTCTTCTGTGATTTTCTTTGACGTATACCTGCAGCAGAGAGGTGCTGGAATACTGATAAACCTGTGACTGCTGTTAAACAAGAAAGTAACAACAACACACATGAATAAATCTGTGGGTGACAGGTCTAATGGCACAGACGCATGAATCAATCTCCGTCTGTGAGGAGAAATGGCAGATTTCTAATTTTCACGCAGAGCAGCACTTTGTCTCCGTCTGTCTTCTGAGCCGAAAGGTGATTCGCAAATAACTGCAATTGATGTGGTTTTGTACACAACGTGCAGACTTCCCTAATTACCCCATGTTCCATCTGATGTGTTTTCCATTGTCAAAGAAAAGGTGATGGGGAAAGAGCAAAAGTCACCAAGTAATCAGTGCCACCATTAATCAGTCTCTCTGCATAATTGTACAGCACACGAGCAAGGCTTCAAATGTTAATGTTTCGAAACCAAATATCCTGCAACCTGCCAGCCCTTTGCAACATCATTTATTTTGGTATGCAAACAGGTTCTTTATTGGGAAGCACTCACTAACTCTGAATGGAAGCCATGGTGAAACTTCACTGCAGAGAAAAATATATTTTCCTGCAGAGCGAACGCTTGACTCCCCAACCTTCCAACCTCTTGTGCTCCTCCTCTGTCCCAGAGTAGCTGTAATGCAATCAGGCGCTATGCATGGACAAACACACAGTCTGACATTTTAATTGAAGTTTACGGAGAAAAGGGCCTTGACGGCCAGATATTCCGATCATGGTACAGTAAACCCAAGTTAAGTGTTCCCTTCCACTTCCCCTGCACCCACGGCTGAGTCACTCATTCATAATCTCCGCAATGAAAGGGTGTCATGACTTTCTGCAGACAGAGAGAAATAGAATCATCCATCTGTATAAACCCCTGTAGTCGTCCATATTTCCAACAAAAAGATTGGCCTTTGTGAGATGTGCTCAACGAGACTTTAATTGAAATGAGGAATTACCAAGAAGCATATGTCCAAAAACCTATTTGTTCCTATCACCCGATTCGATTCCACTGGGTGGTTAAGTACTTGCTCTTATAACTGTGGCCACTCTGTGGACCAGATCATCACACAGCAGTGATCAAATGTCTCTGCAAATCCCTGTTGCATGCGTTTTTATACATGCACATACGTATACTCTCCACTCCTATTGATAGTGTTGGGCATGATGCTTTAAAAAAAGGAACTAGATAGAGTTATTAGTTACGTCACTCAAAAAGTCATTCATTTTGTAACAGAGTTACAGCATAATGACAGTAACAGGGAAGGTAACTGATGTGTTACTTTTTAAAATCGTATGACCCGTTGAATAATAGAACTCTAAATTCAACTGTATGTTTAGTTATTAATGATAAAATTGGATATTAGATATGTTTCATGTATCCAATGGACACTTAATAGAATACTTTACTAATACTTTGCAAACAGAAAACAAACAAAGATGCTTTGTTTCTGTTCACAATAATGAACATTTTAAGTAAACATTCTAGCTTTTTATCTTAATTAGTGAAAATGAATGTTTGTACTTCCAGTGTAAAAAGTGTTGTTGTTGTGTCGATCTCCTGTGTGTGTGTGTTTGGGTGCGTCTGTGAGCACCCGCCCACCTCTGCCTCTGATTGGGGTACTATGAAATGTTACTCTATCTTAGTCAATCATCATCACGTACAGTAGTCTCACGCCCTCACAAAGGAACGACAAGAGTTCGCCGTTGTTCTTATCACTGGTATAGAGAAAGTGATCACCCCTCCTCAAAGGATTCTACACGCTTCTTTACTTTTGGGTTGCTGCCAGCGTGAATTCGAAAAAACTCTCTGCACATGCTACCTGGTTTATTTGCAATTTTATTTTGACTTGTCCATATATGAAGTGCATATGAAAGAGTCAAAATGCACTGGATCTGAACAATTGACTCTTGTAGTGTTGTAGTTCTATTGTTGTTCATTGGCAGCCGTTGTCTGTAAAGACATCAATCAAAATTGACTCGTGCCTGTCCAACAACATTGGTGTGTGTGTGTGTGTGTGTGTGCACAACCTGCACTGCAAGCTACTCTATTGTAGGAACATTACATTTGATGTAGAAATGTCTTGCTTTACCAAACTAATTAGGCAAAGCACTGCTCCATGCCTGTCCAAATGTTCCCCACCCAGAAATATCTCTAACACAACGTCAAAAGAAAAACAATCAAATGAGAGAACACAGACAGGGAGCAGTGTCTCTGCAGATAAACACACCACCATCCTTAACATCCTTATCATCAGCGGACAGGACCGTGTCCCATACAGTGAAATCCTGCACCGTGCCAAAATCCCCAGCGTGTGTTCTCTGCCGAGACAATGTCGACTTCAGCGGCTGGGTCGCGTCCAACGCACGAAGGGACGGGAGGCATTCTATACGGACAACTGTTGCCAGACAAGTGTGCCGCCCCCTCTCCCAGATTTAAGGACAACTGCAAGAGAGACCTTAAAGCCTGCAGCATCCATCAAAACGGGCTGTTCTGAGAGGTCCGCTCACAGCAGAGAGGAGGGGCCGGAAGAGGCGCGCTGCAGCAACCTCTGAAATCCAGGCTTCCTCGTTCACGCGCACAAAGTGTGACACACGAGTGGAAGTATTTGGGGATTTTTTGGACTGCGCAGCCACAGCAGACAGACAGATAGACAGACAGACAGACAGACAGACAGACAGACAACTCACCAGTGGTGCTATAAGCACGGTCTTCTGAGACTAAGCAGCTGGTGGTGATGATGATGACACACCCCTTACTTACGGTGATTGACAGGGATTATCCCCGAGGCGCTACACATCCATGAAGCTTCTCAGTCATCCAGGTCACGGAATCTTGGCCAAGTGCAAGATGAGGCCTCTTGGATTTAGTCTTCACTAAATCTGGATCCGGTCCAGTTGCCTGTATACACCTTGTTCTTAATCGAGCCTACACATAGTTGTTCTTGAAAATCCTTCCCCCCATAGGTGTGACAATACACGTGCCAGGAATGAAACCATAAGGATGTGCAGTGCAGAAAATGCCCAGAGAGACCTTTTTGGATTTAGTGGGAAGATTAATATGAAGGCTTTCTGTCTAGTGGCAGTGCAGAAGCTGTCGTGGCAGAAATAGACACATCTGCGAATTTTGCTTGGATAAGTAAAATGTCAAAGTTAAGGAGGAAAAAACTCTGCAGAAATAAAACTCACATAAATTTTGCATTAATGTCAAAATGAGCTCAGACTCAGAGCCAGCCAGAAACCGGCGAGGCATGGTCCCCATTCTGTGCCTTGTTTTGTCGTATTTCTGGTCCCCCCGAGGTGTGTGTGTGCGTGTGTGCATGTGTGCGTGCACACGTGCGTGCCATTCTCTGTGTTTCAGACCTCGGTCTTGGCCACTGATTAGATTCTCTTGACTGTGTCGGCACTGAGCTGTGAATAATTCTTTCACAGCTCCTCATTGTGCATTCTGACTCATTTCATCAGATGTCTGTCCACAATGAAGGTAACTCGGGTAACCACCTTTACTGTTGGAGGGAGATGGCTTCACCACGTCTGTTAGACATCTCCTGTTTTCATTTCTACCATGGATGATCAAATATAAGAACATACAGGAGGTTCCAACCCCAGAAATTCCATATCATTCTTTTGTACGGTGACCCAAAAGCCCCCTTATATATATGCGTATTAGAGTGAAGATGGTGAAGTGAATGCAAATGAGTCTGTAATTATGCACAAGACCTCTTCAAATACAGTTAATGTACGAAAAATTATAATAACAATAGTGACTCTGTTGACCACTGTGAAGTTGAAATAATAATAATAATTTGAATGTATCACTGAAGGATCTCCCAGTTCAACTAAGCGACATACTAGAATGGTGTACAGCTCAGAGTGGAGTGGCAATTAATAGAACTTTATAATTTCCATAGAGGCAAACATTACAGTGATTGTGATTAGGTATTTAGACTTGAGTGTTTTTTTTTTTTCAATTCACTATTTTTCAATGATTAATCACATGATAATAATAGTGTGTGTCATCCCAACATGAAATTAGAAAAAAAAACCTGAGTTGAGTTGCTGTTATAGGAAAAAAAATAAAAGCATTCTGCGTCTCCAAGCATCCAAACATGTTCCAGTCACTCTCTCCCCTCTCCAGGCAGATGACGGCACCACGCTGAAATAATATCTGAGGGTTTGGAGTGATGATTAGACTTTTCCACGGGGAGCTGCATTAAATATCATTTTTGCCCTTTGACTGTCATTTGGACACACTGCACCGCTGATTAGCCAGGGTGCCCAGGACTGTGTCCTCTGCTAATGGGGGAAAACCGATGTAGTGTTCATTAGCAGGGCCTAGAAATCAAAGGTACACAGGCTCTCATTAAACAGTTGGCAATCACAGATCCAGGTCAGAGGCATCCGCAGGAGGCCTGGATCAGCAATAAGGGCAATCATTTCAGGCTTTTTAATCTGGCAGGAAACCTCTTTTTGGATGATATACAGATATGCTCGATGTGGTTTTGGACTTGATTTTGCTTCCGTGTTGATAATTAAAACTAGAATTAATAAGTTTAGCTCCTCCTGAATGAAGGAGTCAGCACCAATAGAACATTTTAAGATTTGATCAATCATATTAGACAGCCAACTCTAAAGGTAAAGGTATTGAAGCTGCTTTAAGATACAAGTTGATACATGAAAAGCAGTGCATGAAGTCAGTGTATATTTGTATTTGTGTGACTTTAGTGACTGAGGTCACATTAAATCATTTTAGAAATAAAGTTGCATGTTGCTGCTGAGTATTCCTCATAGCCCCTCCCACACATATGGGATGCCCTATGGCAGTCTTTGTTAGGTTGGGCTTATTTATAATCATAATAGTTCAACACTCTGCCCTCTGTGAGACAACCTGCTCCTGATTTAACTTTATAGGACTTATTCTAATTATAATACTTCTTATATTGAGGGAATTATATGCTCATAAAAACATCAATATAAGTTTTATATTCCATTTCTACCGATGGAGATTAGCCCCACCACATGAATCATAAATTGTGGTTCCCTGAATATTTGCCAGTGATACAATTTTATAATTATAATTATTGAGTTGCTGAGAATGTGCTGGTCATTGTAATATACACCAGGGCACTTGAGATTCCCTTTCATCAACAACTCGAGATTTCTCTGGTGGCTGCCGAGCTGTCGTTGGGGGGTTACCCGTGGTCACGCCAAGCGTCGGCGGGTTGGCGGCAGAACCGGTCAGTAAGCAGGAGCGGCGTGAGCGCAGGCAGGTGGTGGAATCAAAGAAGCAGAGAGAGACACCCAAAGGTCTGACAGTGATGCAACGCTGATGGAGAGGGTCCGGATCAAAGAGGAAAATGAGTTGAGCGATCTCGTCAATGGGATCTAGTCCCAATGAGCTGCCTCGGTATTTTACTCTGTATCTGGTTAATTACTTAATATTCAAGGGAATGCGTAAACAATGACAGACTAACTAAATATCAGTGTTCTGTCCAATGAATTCACAGATACGTATACGTGCACATTTGCACTGGGAAGCCCGTGTCCTTTGGGGGTGAGGCTTGCTGTGAGGTGCAGGTTCACCTACAGGCCAGAGCCACATCCTCTTCTCTCCTTCTATCATCAAAGGCATCTCCTACACGCCACCACTTTGAAGGTTGCAGTGTGTGAGGTTTGGTGACCTCTGGGGGCGAAGGTGCATGTTGTATCCATCACCTCACCCTCACCCTTCTGAACATGCAGGGGAACCTCTGGTCGACTTCAGTTGTTGTTGTTGGCTTCCATAAAAACATGGCAGTCCCCGTCGAGAGGACCCGCTCCTCATGTAAATATACATTCATGGGCTCATTTAAGGGTCATGGGGTAAAAATAAAACATTTAGGTGATTATAAATCCATGGAAATGTCTGCATGTAATTGTTTTGTACTATTTTTATCAGTGACAAAATCCTACACCCTGCTCCTTTAACGTATGTTGAAGAATAATGGCCATCCCTTCAGGTGACCATCTCCTTAACCCTTATTATTTGCAAGATTACGAATGTGCACGTGCGGCTACAGGCAAGATACGCTTATCACACTTGTGATTGAACAAATCCGCGATTACTTCATTCTCTTATCTACAAACATATTCATTAGAGCGGCTGACTGACTGCACAGCTGAATTGAGCGAACCATGTTCACTTTCCTCTGACAAGTGACTTTGTGGTTTGATGAATCATCTTTGTGAGGAGGTGCACGCCTGAATCATCTGCATTTTTTTTTTACTTCTTTTTTTGTCGACTTCCATTTTCATTCACCTTGAATTCATTCATCTGAACAGTTTTGAAAAAAGACATCACAGAGCGAATAATGTATTGTGTGTAGACTAAAGCGAGTCCGTATGGGATGTGATGATTATGTTTGAAATGACCTTCATTTCAAATGTGCATGTAAGACTGAATCTTTTACAAGGACAGAAAAGCTTTGAAAACTCACCCATATTTACTTATTCTTTATTACCACCACCACTACTACTACTACTACTACTACCACTACTACTACTACTACTACTACTACTATTTCTACTATTACTACTACCACTACTACTACTACTACTACTACTACTTCTACTACCACTACTACTACTACTTCTGATAATGATAACAACAATAATGATGATGATGATGTTGTTGATGATGATGATGATAATAATAATAATAGAAACACATCATTGTGGCTTTTTTAGTCATTAAAGTACCAATATTGTGTACGTGTATCTCAGCCCTAACATGAGCCTCAGTAAGTCCCTGCATGGTGGAGCTGTACTCAGATCGGATACTGATATCACACTGTTTTCTATGTGTAAATTTGAAAATGCCATGGAGGATTGCTGGAGATAAAGACATTTGTTTACATGTGTAAACAGGCTCAGTTGAATGGAATGGATGGACCTCAGTGTCAGTTTGGCCCTGTGATTCATTCTCAATTCCAGTCAGTAAGTGGTTTATAAGTATAGATCCAAATGACTGAGGAGCTGAGAGGACTGATGGGTTTCCAGCAGCAGCAGCGGAGGAGGAGGAGGAGGAGGAGGAGGAGGAGGAGGTGGCAATCAAGCCTCAGTGACGTCTGGTCTCCAAAGCAAACTGTTGTCACCAATATTCTTTAAAGACACAGAGTAGCTGGAGGAGAGAGATACTACACATCTGAACTCGACAGGCACACAGCTTCTCTCCGGTAATCTGCTGTGACTGCTCTTATTCAAATGAGACTGAAATTCATGAAATATGTCAGAGTCCTTTCAGAGCCACGTGTGTTCGGCACAAAGGAAGGGTCCACTCCCAGTGTGATGATTTCCACACTTTTATTTATTTGACTTTTTAGTTCCCGGTCTCCTTTTGGTGGAGAGAGAGAGAGAGAGAATGCGTTTGCTTTGTTTGAAAGAGACGTTTGTGATCTGCTCCCATTGTGATTGTGAAATCCAATTACTGCATAAACAAAGTTGAAGCGACCACCGCGGTGAGTGGCATTTAGATTACTGAAAGAGGCGCTCAGCGTTTAAATGCATTTGAAGTCATAGGATGAAACTACTCAACTCTTTTACTTGCTTTTCTTTGTCTGCCGAGTTCACAAAGATTTCTGTGGTGTGTTGATGACATGCAGGCGGTAACTTTGTCTCTGCGCCACCAGTGGCTCTATGCTGCTGCTGCTGCTGCTGCTGCTGAGCCACATGTGACTGATGTTCTTACCTTCTGATCTTACCTTCAGTAGAAAGCTTAGAGGGATATGGAGACCACAAAAACATCTTTTTTTCCAGATGCTTGTGTTGGATCGGTTCAGTTTGCCGGAGGCAAAGTGTCGGTCCCTCTGAAATCACAAGATAAAATACACAACACAGAAATTAGTTCTCTTCAATGACTGCGGCTAATACAAATAGACAATGCAGTGTCACAGGGACGTAATTCACCGGATGTGGCTCGGGCACATCTACTTCAATATATGACAGCATAGTATTCTTCAACTCATTGAAATTACCTAGTTAAAGGTAGAGAGGGTAAGATTGAGTGACACCTAGAGGTGAAGATGAATGTCTCTGCCGAATACCCTTCACCTCAGAACCTACGTTAGCTGTCGTTTATCATCAAAACTCCGAAGATGTTTCGTTTGTCCTTTCAGGGCCACTGTGCAAGATGGCGGCCTCATTAGGCACATTAGACATTCTATGCTCATGAATATAACATGTGAGAGTATATCCAAATTATAGAAACATCACACCGATTATTTCATGTTCAAATTGAATTAAAAGACAGTATATTGATGTTTGACTTTCACTTTTAGTCCTGGACTTTTCTTCTTTGTGTGGCACATCAAAAGAGTCCAAAGTATCTTGATCAGGCGTGGTTGTCTTGATTGTGATTTAGAGTGAGTGTGAGACATGTTAACATGTTGATGTTAGCATTAAGGATTGAGCATTAGAGACTTAATCTTAATTGTCACAATAATACAATAATAAGGCACAAATTCCACCTCCTCCATGTTAGTAAGGGACGTGATCCACTCGGAAACATCTCTGGATAATGGCTCGTGTTATTCTAGGCCATTGTTATCACATGAATGTTGTTTGTCCACATGTCATCTGATGCCGTTGTTGTCTGGATGTGTTGTTTTCATGGGAGCAGCACACTGACAGTGGCCGAGTGTACAAATGGGTCACAACATGGACATCAAGGGGAAGATGCTGAAGTGGAAGTGATACCACTCCTTGTAGCTGATCTCAGACCAGTGGATCTGATGTGGCCTGTTTATCTTTACTCTGTAATTGCAGCCGACTCATGGCAGCTGTGGTGGCTGAGCCCTCTTTGTTTTCGGGGGTGTGACCTGTTCCACAGGCAAAGTCTGCCCACTTACACAGCAGCTGGTGTTGGACTGCGGTGTGCGCACATTGGGACTCATACCTTTTGTATGAGTGATTGCTCACTTCATTATACATGTACGGAAGCCGTGCTCGCGCAAATGACTCTTATTGTCTTTTCTTACAAAACTTTATTCGAGGTGGCTGAGGGAGGAAAACAAGACAATTGCTCAGTGATTCATCATCTCGGTGCAAGACGTGCAGTGTTAGTCTGGGAAGTTGGAGTGTTGTTGTACGAGTGGTGCAGCTGCTTTGAGGGAAAGTTCAGAGTATAGGTTGTGTATGCAGGGCGGGAGTGGGCGGGGTAGAAGAATGGCTGAGAGCAGTAAATAAATGATATTACTCCTTAAGACCCAAACGAAGATTCATGCGCCGTTTGCTCCTGCTGTTTCGAAAGCTGCCCAGTCACTGGGCTTTACACACTCAGTCCCCACCTGGGTTCATAGTGTATTTACATTTGATGCTAAGATCACGACACGTATCTTCCCACAGTATAAGTGGCATTGATTGGTTTGCATGTCTCTAACGTTGCTGGGTTTTTGATTTTGCTTTGAATGCAGTAACATTTTTGAATTAAAGGTGCAGTGTGTACGATTTTAGTCAATTTTTGTCAAATATTTGTAGAGCTGCCATGTTTTTACAGTAGCCCAGAGTGGACGGACGGAAGATCTCATAAGCTTTAATGACAACTGAGAGCAACCATAGCTTCTCTTGCATGCTCGAATGGGAAGGGTGGGCTGATGGATACAATGTGCAACTTCACTCGTAGATGTCACCAAATCTTAGACACTGCACCTTTAAGTGGATTGCAGAAAGTACTGAATGGTTTAAAGTTTGGTTCATTGGTCAGGGTCATTGAACTGAATCATCTGTCACACTTTTTAAACCTGTTTAATACTGGCCAATCTGAAAAGTCTGACAGCGCCCTGAGATATGTGGCCCTGGATGTGCTGAGAATCTCTAATGTGATTCTAACTGATTTGTGCAGCATATTTAAAAACACAGCCGGGTTCCACTGATGTACTTTAGGCACAGAGCTGGATGGGCCACTGTCGTACGTAAACATCACTGTCGTGTGGCTCAGCTTTACTGAAGTTATGTCCCGAACTTTATTCTCACATTTATATTCGCTCCCCCTCCTCCGCTGAGAGGTTCGAGTGACTGTCAACGTTGCTACTCCGAGCACGCAACGCTCCATGAGCCCTTTACCTTCTCAGTTCATTTGGGAGAGGGTCTCTCAGGTGACAGATGAAACCATGAGGGGGAGAGACAGACGGTGGGAAGGTGGGAGAACAAAGTAGCTTCGTGGGTCTTAAAGAATTCTCTCCGTGCGGCTGCCATTATCCCGGCGCGGCCGTCTCTAGCCCGGGAGCTGACTGACTGTAAGCCGCAAGAGCCACGGGGATATTAAATTACATCCCTAGTGTTCTTTTGCAAAAGGAATTGGATCAGTCATCTCAACACAAACAAACTGGATCACACTGCTCATCAACAATGCCAGGCGTGTCCATGGGTGTGGCGACAAGCTGAGTGACCGCCTCTATCAAGCTGAGGGGGATTCGATTGAATTGTGCCACGTGACGGGTGGTTCGGCCGGCGCCCCCGGGGTTCGGAACAGGTCGAGTGACGGGATGAAGAAAAGATGATATGTATATCTGTGATTGATAGGTTTCTGATGAGGTCCTGAGTGCCGCTGGCCAGTGGATCTGCATGTGTTTGTCAGGTGTGATTGCAGAGTTGGAGAGAGAAAGGAGGGAAAGAAGACAGTGGATGTCAATGTGGGACGGAGGGAGAGAGTGAGAAAGAGGGAACCACAGGCGGCAGCGCAGGCTGAGGGCAGTGAGTGTTTTTTGGAGGAAACTTTGAAATGGAGGTGCGATCGGTGTTTGGGAGCACTCGGGCCATCGCGGCGCCCGTCAGCACCGTCGCCCCCGCTCTCCTCCCCTGTCGTCCACCCCCTCGGCCGTCCCCAACAATGATCAGTGGCGCTCACGAGACCACGTTTGATCCGCTCGCTCGCTGACCTTCTTTTGTCTCCTCCCCTCCTCGTTCGTTTTTGAAGCGCAGCGCACAAAGTTCAAACGCCAAAAAGCACAATATCTTGCACATTAAAGGGAGGAGGCGTCGAACGCATGGATCTTTCGGCCCAGGAAACGTGGGAGCTTTATCTTTAAAGATCAGAATGACACCATTATGGCCGGGACCCCTCTTAAGTGCCTCTTAAGATGTAACGAGATTTGAATCCACAGATAATGATATGGGATTTCAGACCCGGTGCCACGGTTACCTTTGAAGTCCATTCACTCAGACGAGCTACTTCATCTACACTTTAGCCCTGGTGAAGCTGCAGTGAACTTTACATAATGACCTCCTCTTGAGTGCAGTAACATTAGCCATGCTTTTAACGGAGTCATGGCCTATGATTTACAAGCTATACGTTATATACTATGTATTTTTCCACGTTTGTTTGTATTCAAAATATATCAGTATCTTTCCATCCATACACGTCATCACAACATGTCTTAGCACATCATTTTATAATCATGTCTCGCTTATACAGAAGAATTCACATCAGTGAAAACGACTCAATTACAGTTATGGAGAGCCCTTGTGGAACTTAAAGGTGCATTGTGTAAGATTATGCAACATAAAATGTTCCATGTTGCAGCAGTAAGGAGCTGTTACATATTGGCTCTGTAGAAAGAGAACCTGCTCCTGATTCAGATATACAAACTCAGGGGTGGAGCCAGGGGGTGGCCAATGGTGGCCAAGGCCACCATAGATTAATCTTCAGCCACAACAATTCACCACGCTAATTTGTACACATTCCATTTCTGCCGATAGAATCAGAAATCACACCACCTATAGATTTTACACACTGGACCTTTAATGCTCATCTTGTACAATAACAGCAACTGAATACAGTTAAAAACACATGGATTGCACAGAAAGTGAATCATGTGTGCACTATCATCATGACAGCATGCCCTGATTTTTTATTTATTTATTTGTATCATTCTTTTTTCCAGCTCACATCCGACTGTGTTTGTGTTTGCAAACATTACACTGTCGGAGCTGCATGACCTTATTTATTTAACAAATAACAAGATTAAAGACAAGGAGGTGTCAGACTATATTTAAAATGCTCATGAGCAAATGCACATTTGCATTCAATCCAATTTAAACAATTATTTTCTTAATATGCACTCAAATGGAGGAAGGAGTTACCAAGCAATAGCTCCCCCTGCAGGCAGACTGAAAAGTCTAATTCTCCAGCAAAGCAAATATCATTGTGTAGATTGTCCTTTTCTCCTCTCAGGTCTCCTGTAGGTGCATCTTTTGAAATAAAGCCCTGCCGGTGACAAGCATGTCATAGAGTTGTTGTCATGGTTACAGTAAAATACATGTATCTGAGCCAATTAAGCGTCTTATGAACAAAAAAAAACCCACTCAAGGTTCAGGGAAAGATTGTGGTGAAGGTTTTAATAGGTATGTCGTCCTTTGTCACCATGGTTACTATTATCCCTTGCAGTAAGGGTTGTAAGGTTGTAATCAATGACGGTTTGTAGTCTGCGAACGTCAACCTCCTCCATGCTGTTGCCAATCACAGATCGACTGACTTTCTCTTTTGCGTCAGTAAAATCCCTCCTTTCACTTACTGTTTTGTGAAGAAATTGACGCCATGAGTAGATGAACAGAGCTGATCTGAATCAGAATGGGGTGATTGTTTTGATGTACTGGATGTAGCTTGTCAGCGTTTAAAAAGAGCAGAAATATTCTGCTGAAAAACCCTATATGGATGATCAGATCGTTCATAATGATTGTGAGGCCTAATAGAC
>JAFBJT010105358.1:26341-56791 GCA_016785325.1 Chascanopsetta lugubris
TTTGCCATTATTGTTTTTTCTGAAAATGTTATGATTTAATGACCAAATAAGAAACTATCAAAGTTATGGTGAAAGGGAATGCCATCATGTTGATGATGTGGTTTGATTGACAGTTGCCACACCAGACACTCTCTCTCTCTCTCTCTCTCTCTCTCTCTCTCTCTGTCCCTCTCCCCCTCTCTCTCACATCCACTGAAGCTCTGTAGAGAGAAAAGGAAGTGAGTGATTTGAGCTCCACAAACATGTCAGAGTGGCTTCTCCTCCACTTGAACTAATCAAATGACTGGGCTCATGCAGACGGAGGAAGCGGTTCTCCACCCATGAACTCATGAGAGGTGACATCAGTCACATCACATCACTGCCCAGTCTAATGGAGACTCGTTCGTATTTATTCACACATATTATTTATTTATACTTGTTGATACTTGACCTTTGTCTTGTTTTCAACAAAATAGATGGTTTTTTTTTAGCTGTATTTACGAACCAGTGCCGTGCTGTGTGTGAGAGGGTGAGTGTGTTATGATAGATGGGCGCGGTCAGACAGACGGTGAAAGGATGGATGATGGATTGATGGGTGGACAGTTGGTTGGATGGTTTTTATGCACTTAAAAGCTTTAAGTTTGAAATATATATGAAGACATGGACTGTGTGTGTCATTCCATACATTCATTTTTTAAATTGACATTTTATTTCATTTCTATTGTTGTCTAAGTTGATTAAGTGTATTTGTATTGTACTCTCTCTCATCTTTCTCTCTCTCTTACTCACTCACTCTCTATCTCTCTCTCTCTCTCTCTCTCTCTCACACACACACACACACACACGGAGTAGGTGGTGGTTTAACTTTCAGGAGGAGCACATTTCAGGGTGAACCAGTCTCAAGGTAAACGCCTTTACTGGAGAGGAGGAGCAGAGACCTTCACATTTATAGCGGGTAGAGAGAGAGTCGGACTCGTATAGAGTGACGGCGTCTCTCTGTCTCTCGCTAGCTCTCTCTCTCTCTCTCTCTCTCTCTCTCTCTCTCTCTCCCCCCCCCCCCCTCTCTCTCGCTTTCGCTCCCCGTCTCTCCCTGAGACCTGTTTGTCACTAAGAAGTGTTCGAGGCTATTTTCCTCTCACATGAAAAAGTGTGAGAATTGAAATGTGCTCAGCTGCAAGCGACGCAGCCGCGATGCGCAGGCGGGGACGCACCGGTGTTCGCACAACATTTGGACTGTGGAGAAGTCAACGGTAGGAGCGCGGGACTCGATCCTCTTTAGTTGTTTAGATGATCAATTTGTTTGTTTGTTATTTAGCGATGCCTGATTGTTTGTGGTTCTGGTGGATAGTGTCCTTACGCGCGATAACTGGCTTTACGCATGATTTACGCACGGTATGCATATGAAGGCATTTTACGCACGTGCTTGTCGTGATGGATACGTGAGAAATAAGTGTGTGTGTGCGCGCGTGTGTCGCATTTATTTGTGTGTGTGTGTGCGCGCGCGCGCGCAGTGATGTAATGTGATGGAGGAAGAAGCTGGATGTGCCGGATGTTGCTGATGATAATGAACTCTGCACAGTTTCCACCTGCCACCTCAGCCGGAGCATCAATCCCACGGTGTGTGTGTGTGTGTGTGTGTGTGTGTGTGTGCGCGCGCGCGTGCTTGTGTTTTGACTGAGATGTGTTGCAGGCATGAACTCATCACACTCAGTGTGTGTTTGTGTGTGTGTGTGTGTGTGTGTGGGCTCTGGGCTGTAACACTGTACACAGATAGATTACTCATATCACCGTGAGGCAGTAGAGAGAGTATTGAGGAATACACGTCAGCGTGTAAACAGAGGAGGCTGAGATGAGAAGGGACGAGTGACAGAGCAGTGGAGGAGTGGTTCAGTGTCTGGAAGCAGTGCCTGCTGTTTTATTGTGGTCTTCATCACATAAATCTGTTCAGTCATGGGACGAGGTTAATAGCTGATTTTATGATAAATGTTGAGTGCATGGAGCAGGGAGCTTTTATGCATTCCCCTTAACCCACACACACACACACACACACACACACACACACACACACACATACACACACACACACACACACACACACATACATGCACATTAAAGCATGATCTGCCCTCTCATGTGCCCCCGGTGCCCACAACAATAGGGGCAGTGGTGCCGGGTCTTATCGCTGTGCTGTGAGCTACAGATCTAACATGTGGAGACGAGTGTAAGGTCATCAACTCAAAGCTTCATGTTTAGTGTTTATAGGCAAAGGCATTGGTATCATGCGTCCATCTGTCCATCCATCCATTCTGAGTATAATTCAAGAGCTGGGCATGTCTGTCTGTCTGTCTCTCTACCATCTATCTATCTGTTATCTATCTATCTATCTATCTATTTATCTATCTATCTATCTATCTATCTATCTATCTATCTGTTATCTATCTGTCTATCTATCTATCTATCTATCCATCCATCCATCCATCCATTCTCTCAGTCACGTCCTGGTCTCATACCAATGACCATGTTCAGTTGACAGTGAAGTAACTCAGCAGGTGTCACCAACAACAAACCACTCCAGCAACATTGTTACCTGGCGGCTGCCTTTGACAGGAGGCTGGTGGTGAATTATTCAAACATGGCTGATATTTTCAATGGCAGGATTTACACATCAAGGGACATTTCAAATCATGCGACTGCAGAGGTGGAGAGACACACCGAGGCCGGTGATTATGAGGGAGGCAGCCCCAGACACCGGAGGAGCCCTGACTCCCGTCTGGCGGGGTCACGTGTTCCATGGGCCGCCGAGACAGACGTGGAAACAGACGGGTCAGAGGATCAGCGGCGGCTGCTGACACAGGAATAGGATTTAGATGAATCTGAGGTGGATTATGACATTCTGACACAGCGGATGAGGGATCAGTCAGCACTCTGTCAGCGCACTGGAATGTGTCAAGGCCAGGTTCACTGACAGATGTGCGGCAGGAAGTATTTGCATTCTGCTTAATGAGCTCCCCTGCTTTGTCGCGCTGGTTGATCATCAATAACTACCCGCCTGTCGCCTCATTATGCATATTACACGTCAGACCCTGCTCCCACAATCGAATTAGCGGAAGATGAAGTTGTTGTTGTCGAGCGCCGCGAGCCGGTCTCCTCCCGCTGCATCCAGGGAACGGCAGCGAGCGACGCGTCCTGGATGAAGTGGGTCGGTAAACATGGCCGACAGCGAACACACATTGGTATTCAGCTGCATGCTGCCACACTGGCCTCCAGGCCTGGCTGATAATACCCGCTCTCCGCGTCAGGGTCAGAGGTGGCGGCTTGATTGGCAACAGGCTGACACAGGGAAACAGAGTGTGCTGACTGTAGCCTAATGGGGTTGGAGAGCACACACACACACACACACACACACACACACACACACACACACATCCACACTGGTGTGTGGTTGGTCTATTAGCAACGCCGCAGCACCCCCCCCCCCCCCCCCCCCCCCCCCTCCCCAACCCCCCCACCACCCACCCTGCATGCTTACAGGTTGTCCCCTAATCTATTAGCCCCCTTGTCAGACACCTCTGGGCTCTGGTACTCGGCTCCACTGCAGCGCACAGGCCTTGCACTCGTGCCATCGCTGTCACAGCGAATTGTTTTCCTGCTCTGCCTCATTCGCTTTCAGCTGCACCTCCCAGCTCTTCATACCTCCCAGGCTGTGCACATGCCCCAATGCACTCAGCCGGAGAATCACATACAAGTGTGATCTCTCTCTCTCTCTCTCTCTCTCTCTCTTCCTCTCCACCTCTTCTCGCTCTGTCTTTTTTGGTGCTGTTTCTCTTCCGCTAACAAACACCGCCACCCACACGTACACACATATATTAACTCATGGCT
This sequence comes from Chascanopsetta lugubris, assembly GCA_016785325.1. NCBI lineage: Eukaryota > Metazoa > Chordata > Actinopteri > Pleuronectiformes > Bothidae > Chascanopsetta > Chascanopsetta lugubris. The sequence goes on from JAFBJT010105358.1 coordinate 30,200, forward strand.
GTACATGCTCAACAGCACAAAACCCTACAAGCCAATGTGTCCGCGTGGCCATTCTGCTCCTGCATTCTTCTCTGATTATGAGGTGTCCTATACTGCTGTGCTCACACTTAAATAGCTCATTTGTATTTAAATTGCCATTTACCACTAAAAGCTATACACCCACCCCCGACCCACCCCCACCCCCCTCCCTTCCTTGCACTGCCAGTGCAGCAGTAAACGAATTTGGAGGCATGACAACAGCAGAAAGATTTGTCAGAGCATCCCTGAGTAACGACACGAGGAATAATCCGTTGTTGGCTTGCAGCGCTGGTGCAGAGAGGGAGTTTTACAGTGTTGGAAACAGGGAAGTTCTCTGAGTATATTTAGAATGGCTGCGCGAGTGTCTGTGCCTCCTCAGACCCTATCAAAGAGTGAGTTTATTAGCATTGATCCGCTCTCTAATACCTTTAACTTAGAGGAAACAAAAGGAAGAGTAATGCAACCGGTGTGAAATCCGGTGTTCGCCGCCTTCGCCTCAGATTTAAAGTGCAGAACAGAGAAAACTCCTCCAGGAAGTGGCATGTGATTTTTACTAATCACAGCAGTGCTTCAGCATTAAAGCGGCAGTGATTTATTGATGCCATACGCTGTTTGTCTGCCCCTTGTATCCTAAGTGCATCCGCAAGAAAAGCAAATGCTGAGTGACATTTTAAAAACTGCAAGACGTGAGAGCGCGTTACTTCAAACTCATCCCCGACACTACGTTTTCAAATGTGATCCAGAAATAGAATGTGGGACGGGTTTTAAAATTTCAAAAGAACAGATACCACTTCATGGTCGCAAATTCAGTCTCGGTTGTCTGTCAACCCTGCAGGGGACAAATCTGGGCTTGGTCTCAGCAGCATGTCATCACCCCTGGAGATGAGTGGGCCCTTTGCTCAAAGCAGGCGTGTCAAAGATACAGCCTGTAGGACAAAAATGGCTCGCCAGAGGGTCCAACTCAGCCCGTGAGATGACTTTGCAAAGAGTAAAGTACTAAAACAAAGGGAAAACACTGGATGTTGTTGTTGTTTATTGGTTGTCCCGCTATGATTGTACTGGTCCCGCCCAAACTAAAATGAGTTTGACGCCCTTGGCTTAAAGGGAGCCAAGCAAAGTTGATGCCACCATGGAGTTTGAAGTGGAGCGAGGGTTAGGACACGTATTTTGAAGTGATGATAAGGTTTGGGTCGGGTTGGGTTGTCATGCTGCCTCCAGATTTAAAGCCGAATGTGACCCAAAACATAGGACTCTCGCACTTAGTCACACGGAGCGTCACCACTTGCTCGTCCTCTATACTTTGACCCTGAGCTAGAACAAAAATCCTGCCTCAGGAAAAGCAGCAGTGCATCAAACACGACAGCCGCATCCAAAGCACCTCAACAACCTCAAGCACCTGGTCATCTTTAGTCTTCCACAGCAAAAATGTGTCCACAACAAAGAATTTTCTAAAACTATACGCACTTTGCCTGGAGCCAAATGTGGGCCAAAGGGCACACTGGTGGTGTGGAACGGCAACCTCAGCACATATTTATGTGCAGGAGGTCCAACAGGGCGGAAGCGTGGAGACGTTGTGGACTTGCTCGTTGCTTACTGAGCTTCAGGAAGCCTGGGAGCGTGGCCTGTGTTTTATTCATGGTGGAAGAAAACATGAAGAGAACAGCAAATCAAGAACTGAGAGAAAGAAGAGAGACACAAACTGGACTCATTACAGTGACACCACTGGTCTCCCTATGAAGCCACATTTAAATTCACTCGGTTCAGCTTTCATGTGAGTCGGCATAACTTGGGCAAACTCATCGGTATCGTGGCCTCCACACATTTATTCTTTCAGGAATGAAGTATTCGGACAAATGCCCAGTGTCAAAAATGTTCTAGTTTTATAAAGAAAGACCTACGTCACTTCTTTTTGTTCCCCTACATTTTCATCAGTGTCACTTCATAAACAGATGTTCAGAAAACACTGTAGTTTCCTTCCTTTGTCTACTGCTCCATCTCCTCTTTTCACCTTCCCCCTGAAACGCTCTGTAGAGCTCCTGCCCCTCCCTCACAGAAAAGCCTAGACTGCTCTGATTGGCCAGCTGGCCCGGTCTCTTGTGACTGGACAACTGCTCCCAGCTGATGTAGGAAGGGTTCTGCTTAAAATAAATCAAAGCTAAAATGTATCGGCCACCTTTGATGGTCTGCCAGTGTTCCTTCCTCTTTGTCTTCAATGTCCCCTTTAATCGGAGACTACTGTCAAAGTCCATTTCCCTGAAAGCCAACAGCTGAAAAGAGACAGTCTTCATATTGTCATTCAGCAAGTGCGGATGTCGAGCAGTGGATGCAGAATGATTGAATAAATGTGTAATGCAGAATGTAAAAGGTTAAAGAAAAAAGCAAATGAAAGCAATATCAAAATCTAAATTGAAAGTGTTTGCTGAATACGAATGGGCCGAGGGTTCTGACCACAAATAAACAAAAGGATGAAGGAAAATATCTGCACGACGATCACCGTGCAAGTTATTAACCTGTGAGCCGGAAAGCTATTACCCCTATCCAATTGCCATAATACCATTTTGCATTATGTGTAATCTTGTCGTCATCAATTGGAAATGACTTGTTGTTTTTTATATGGTTTGGAAAATGTTGCGTTAAGCCAGCCGAACACAATTGGGGTCAGGATCTGGAGACGTAATCTGCTTTTGGCATTTTTACATTAAACACAGATTCATCAGGCAGAGGTTAAAGGTGTCGGAGGAGAAGCAGCTCCGGGTTGAGTCTGCAGAATGGAAATATGAGTAGTTTTGATTGTTTTCGATGGAAACATGTAGAATGTGTTTGTCATCTGTTGGACACAATGGCTTTAAAGTTGTTAGAATGAAACTGGATGACTTAACTTTTCAGTGAATGATTGTTTATAGCGCCACCTGTGGCAGTGAAGGGATTTGCTGCTCAGTTGTGCAGCCATGCTCGCACTCTCTTGTGAAACAAGCCAGTAACTTTCTTTTTAAAAATCTTTTATTTTGTATTTTTATTAAACCTTTATTAAACCATGAGAAATCCCATTAAGAATCTCTTTTTCAAGGGAGTCAACAAGATAGGCAGCAGCAAATACAAAACACACAATTGAAGCACAAACAAACGACAATTTAGAATCAAATGAAATGATAAAAGAATCAAATAATTATATTTACAGGTGAATTATGACAAAACAAATGCATGTTGAGGAGCCGGCCCCAAGAAGCTCCGTAAGTGCTCTTTTTAAAAGATATTAGCTCATTTAATTTCAGATCATTCTGCAACATATTCCATGCTACAGGTGACGAATGGACAAATGCCTTTTTACCCAATTCAATCCAGGCATATGGAATAGAAAGCAAGAAATAATGTTGTGAATGAATATAAATACAGATGAGTGCTTCTCTGTGCAATGAAGATGTAGATGTAGGAGGGAAGTAGCCTGAGTATTGCTTTATATTTGAATACATGCCAATGCTCGATCCTTTCGGTGGCTAAAGCAGCCCCCCCCCCACCCCAGAGGACAATTCACTGTGGTGTGTCCTGTACTGTACAATTTGTAACATACCTAAATACAGCTTGATAAACAGTGTCAACTGTACGGAGGCATTGAGCAGACGCATTCATATTCATAACTAGCTGCATACATATATATATGTATATATATATATATATATATATATATATATTTATTTATGTATAGTGTAAGACAGTGAGGCTGATAACAGTGGTTCTCTAACTACCTCATTAGTTGCTCAGGAAACATGCACACGTCGAGTCAGCGAAGGATGAAGTTTTCTAAGTAGCTGGCAGCAGCTTTGATATGTTATTGTGTGCCGGGTTGTGTGTGCGCGCCTGTGTGTGTGTTTGCGTGTGTGTGTGTGTGTGTGTGTGTGTGTGTGTGTGTGTGAGTGTGCGTGCGTGTGTGTGTGTGTGTGTGTGTGTGGAGTGGGCGAGTGTGTGTGTGTGTGTGTGTGTGTGCGTGTGAGTGTGCGTGCGTGTGTGTGTGTGTGTGGGTTAGCTGGCGTATCCAGAGAGAGGATGGAAATTAAACTGAATTGAATCATCTGGAGGATGCCGCTCGTGACAAGCGCAATGCTGTTACAGTCATTGTCGCTGAGGGAGCCGCGGCTAAACCTTGATCTGAGCTGAGCTGCCGTTTGGTTACTAACGTGCCACCTGCTGGTATGTGTCGAATGAAACTCTCCCTCCTGTTTGTGTCTTCCAGGTCACTGAGTCCTGATTTCTGAATGACATCCGCACCCACGTCGACATCTGTTTCCGAGGCGCCGACTTCACGCACCCGCTCTGCCATCTCCTTGAGAAGCTTTCACGTTTAGCCACGTGGCCATGGAGAACCTCAGCGAGCTCCAGAACCCGTTGTTGGACAAGAACAGTAAGCACATGGTCAACGGTTACGGGGGAGAGTTCCCTAACAACCAGTACCAGGAGAATATCATCAATTATTTCGCTGGAGGAGGCGGAGGAGGAGGCGGCGGAGGCGAGGGAGGAGGCGGAGGAGGAGGCAAAGTGAATAACAGCAACGTGGTGAGTGGAGGAGGTTACAACGCCAACGGGAAGGTGAAGTCTCAGCAACTTTTGGACGCCACCTCACTGCACTTGGCAGTGGAGGCCTTCTACCGGCCCAACTTCATCCTGTACAAGGAGGACAGCGGCAGCATCAAGGCTAAGGAATACAAAAGCGAGTGCTGTGAGACCACGTTCACGGAGAAGAAGGCCAAGGAGGCGTCCAACGCCGCCGGGGCGGAGACGCCTGGCACTGAGGATCCCCAGGCCAAGCTGCTGGAGGACGGCGAGCACGTCAAGATCCAAACGGTCTCCTATGAGGTGGAGGAGGAGGAGTACGTGGAGTACGAAGTAAGGAAACGTGCATTTTTTTCCAAAAAAATCAAGGTGCAGTGTGTACGATTTTGGCCATTTTCGCCACTTCTGTTGGTTGAAAGTAAAATGACAACACAATGACATACTGATATTTTCACAATCACCTCAATGTATTATTTTTTTCCCATTACCCTTAAATGAGCCCATTTATGTATTTTTACATCAGGCCAGGTCCTCTCTCCTGCACCTTTTAAAGGTCCATTGTGCAAGATTAAGCATGAAATGGAATATGGAGACGTTACAATGATATTTCTACAAGTGTGTTATGTTCAATTTGTGTATTTTTATACCTTAGAATGAGCCCTTTAAATTGACATGGAGAGTCAATCCTACCAATGCAGGCGGCCATGTTGCCCCACCATGTTTTTACAGTAGCCTAGAACGGACAAACTAAACAAAGGTTACCAAAGGTCTTCCGACCCTTTTGGAAGAGAGGAGGTTGGTGAGGGCTCTTCAGCTGCACCATGAAACCTGGAGATGTCACTGAATCCTACACACTGTGCCTTTAAATCTTGTGACATTGAGTCAAATTCCATCAACATAATGTGAAGTATGACGCTCTTAACCCAGAGTTTTCTGCTCGCGGCGTCATCCAAAAATAGCAATGACCACTGAGGCAGCTCACAGAGTCTGATGCAAATTGATTCGGAGAAGGATTATTCAGGTGGGCAATTTCCATTCGCTCAGAAGTCAGGGAGAAACGTGTGCCTTTAATTGTGTTTCTTAATGACGGGTCCAGGTGATAAGCCATCCATCCCAAGTGTTGGGCGCCTGTAGTGCACTTGAATTATCAGAGAGGAAGTGAGCGAGCCGGCTTGTATTCTCGTGGTGCTCGCACACTTGTGTCCGCCGCAGCACCAGAGGCCTGGGCTCGCCGCCTGGATCAGACTGACATTTTAGCAGCCACAAATCCCCTGTGATTCACTGACCTTGGCTCCACTCCCCCAACCATGGTGAAACGCACGGTTAGATAATAATAAGTCATCCACATGTGGCTCACACTCACTGGTATCAGGTGTTACGGCAGTGTTTTCACTCTCAGCACTGGCACACTGAAGGATTGAGGGGATCAGATCGACGGGGATGGGTGTTGAGTTGAGGTGTTGACCTGACCGAGTGAGAATGAATCCACATGTAGGGATCAACATGTAGATTTTGGTCATTTTTGTCACTTATGGAAAATATTGCAAAACAATTACATACTGACATTTTTAATGAATTTATTATCACCCCCATGTTTGATTTTTTCCTCACATTACCCTTACATGATCCCATTAATGTATATTTTCCACTCTATGGGGGCGGCCATGTTTTTACAGTAGCCCAGAGTGGACATACGAAACATCTTCTGAGTTTTAATGACACCTGACGTCTACCATAGGTTGTCCTGTAGGGGGAGGTCATTGGATACAACATGCAACTTCGCCACTAGATGTCACCAGATCGTACACACTGCACCTTTAAATAACGGGGGTAATAGAAAATGAAAATGAAAATCAAATTAATCTCCAATCTCAGACAGATACTGATGAGGAGACATCATCTGCAAATCTGATGTCATGCAAACGCAGGTGAAGCGAATGTAGAATTGAATGGGAGGTGATGCACCGACCGGAGACAGCTCTTTGCCGTTCAAAGGTTAAGTGGGCACATTTGCATATCGCTGAGATTGTTCCCACATGTTTCGTGTTCACAAATGAACGAGCACATTTGAATAAAGGAAGCATCATCGGGGCCTCACTGATGACTCCGCTCCGAGACGTGCGAAGGGGAAAAACACAGTGGGACTCATTAAGCCGCCTCCCAGAAGTCGACCACAGACGCCATAAAGAGTGGGATGTCTGCATCGCTGCCTGACACGCGTGTTGGCGTTTTTTCCCAAAACGTACACGATAATATGCAACCTGTGCCTCGATGCTCATTAGCAAATGCAGCTCGGTTCAATGTATTATTAATCCTTATTCATGCATTCAGCATTAGCAATTACCATGTTCCTCCTTGTACCTAATAAATCAGGGGCAAGATGTGGTTTTGTGGGTTGATTAGCATAATAGCATCACTTAAATGCGCCCAATGGGTTTTTCTTGTAAACACAGAAAATAATAGTTAAAGTTTATTGTGAAACAACAAAGAAAATCACTGAGCTCTAACAACTAAATGCATTTCATTGTACCATTTTTTTACATGGCAATATTTGCTATTTTCACATGCTAAAATGGGTGCAGAGTGTGTCCCCTGCAAACAGAGTTGATACGAGTTGTACACAGTGTTGGAGGCAGGGCCAGGTTCATGCCGATGTGAGCTGTTCACTATTCCATGAAGCACAAGAGGTCATACTTCCACTTCTTGTAGCCTACAGAGCAGGTGCGCTCGTTTTCATTAATTATGATACTATGATTATTGTTAAAAAACAACACACACACACAAACAAACACATTTTTGGTCGACCGTCATGTGACCAATGGTTGCAGTACCACCGTTTGGCCACGTCTCTTTTCCTGAAAGCTGAACATGCTTCCTATATCCATATTATATTAATGACCCCATTCCATCTCCATGTTCTTGTTTGCCTTGTGTGAACCAATCAATGCTTTCCACTAGTCCACGAGTGGTCAAATGTGTCATTTCATTGTAACTGCATTACTGTCATCAACAGCCAAAATAGGATTTCAACCTGATGGTCTTGTCTGTGATATGAATTGCTGAATCAAGAGTTCATATCGTAAGAGCTGCATAACACATCACTCTTACTCTTCTTCATTGATATTTTTTGTAGTACCTAAAGGCAAATGGTTTGTGGGTCAGTGTGTTTTTATTTATAGTTATAAATGGATTTATTATACAAATTATTATACATTCACCACATTAGTAAGAATGCTTTACCTTTTCATGAAGGAGGTGCTGGGAAGTGATGGCTTCTTCAGCGGCGGTTCGACTCTGGAGTCTGACAAAAGGATTGAACTTCACTCCCTTGTATCAAGGCAAATATTCTGCTATCATATAAACTGCTCAGTTCTTCATAGAGACACTTGTGGTTTTGTGTGTGGTTGTGTGTGTGTGTGTGCGTGTGTGTGTGTCTGTGTGTGTGCGTGTGTGTGCGTGCGCTGCTGGGACTGAAGGAGGAGCTGTCTTTGAGGAAGAAAGGAGGTGGTTGCACCGCTGTGATGTCTCATGTGTCTGCTTTGATTGTGGGTAGAGTGTGGCACAGTTGTGTGGCACAGTTGTGTTGCTTTGTGCGACATCGTGAGGAGCCGTCAGTGTGCGAGCTGCAGCAACATCTGAGGGGGAAGCATTCGCTGTTAATAAGAGCATTATGGGATGTTTCACTAAATGTACAAGAAAGGAATCAATTAGATACCATGCTGCATGTGCTCTCCTTATTTCCTTTTTCATTGTAACTGAGTATAAGAGGCCTATTCATGTCTCTGTACTGCAAGCCAATAGCAAGCCATATAAAGGGGCAGTGTATACAATTAGATAAGAAATATCTGACACTAATGTTTTTATGATTTTATAATCCCAGAAATGTATGAATAGTTGTTTTCATTAACCTTGAGTAAGTCCTTTATAATTTAATTTAGCATGAATAAATCCATCACACTGCACCTTTAATGCTCATTTATACCACCTCCACACACTAAAACAGATATGTCCATTTCATACCATGTTCACATATTTCCACCCATCCCTTATTTTGATGTGTTTATCGAGCAAAGCTACGTTACTTCATCTGTTCAATCATTATCATTTTGCTTAAATTATAGGCAACACTGCCCCCACTCTGTTTTCCTGTGGTACTGCACTCTTTCATTTGTATCTTACTGGTTTAAGAAGACATGCTTATTATACAAATGAGGATGGGAAGTAAGCGATGTGAGTGAATGCAGATTTTACAAGGATGTGGAGCTGGGTTAACTAAACACAGAATTAGATGGAGCTGTTTGTTATTGAATGAAGAATAACTGTTATAAAGTGCATGTACAATTATGACAATACAATGAGTAAAGGGATTTAATTGCTTTCACTGTCAAATTCATCATCTTCCCTCATATGCGAATTCTCCATAGATGTTTCTATTGATTTCATAAGCGACTCAGTCAGGTGTAAAAGCCCCTGCCGGATTCAGTTCAGCGGTTTTGAGGAAGACAAATGTTTTAGCAGTTGTTCTTCACTAATCATGTTGCCAAATTGGATCTGCGGTTCAATCCATAGCAATCATGGTGTGGTGATCCAGAATGATAGAGTCATTACAAGTTTCTTTGTGAGGTCTGAAAGGTTTTCAAGTGAACTCGATTTGAGAAAAGTTGTAATGATGCAAAAAAAAGCTCTTTTAGATGAGAAACCTTCTTTCTTAATGGAAGCACGTCCCTGACAAGTTGATATATCAGAAATAAGAGAAATTATATAAAACTACAAATCACACATCCTGACCTATACCTGCTATATAAAGACTATTGCTGTGATTGGAAAAGGTCAGAGTTATTATTGGCCAATATGGCTGGTAAGTGACAGAAGAACCTTTAGAGTGAGGGAGTTCGTTCTCCCACCTGGTTATGTACAACCTAAGAAACACTGTGAGATGATAAGCTTTAAAGCCTCCGAATGTCATCAAAGGTCATTAACTCCAGGGGGCACCACGTGCACTCACTTCACTTTCCCCTTTAGTAGATAGTAAAAGCCTGGTGTTTGGATATCTCCTCACGGAAAAGATAAAATGAAAAGTTGAGCGGTCGGTGTTATACATGATTTTTTGGAACGAGTCAGTAAATAAAATAGATCTTTTCCAATTATCAGAATGCACGAGCGAATTATACGTCGACTCTGAGGACAAGCTGTTCCATTGAAGTTTGAATTAAATTTAGCTTTGCCCTGATAGCTGTCAGACCTGAAATGCAAACTTCAAGCTGTTAATGACTTCACTGATTTCTAACCTCAGTGCAATTTAACCCTCAGCTGCCATCGTCAAACACACTCAGAGCACAGCGTTCGCTGCAGAGGATAAGTGACTTCATTAAAAACACCAAAACAACCAATTATCAGTTCCTTATTAACTCAAGTTTTTTTTCTACAAAAGTCTCTTTGGTCTTTTCCCCAAACTTCCTCATTACTTTCTTTTACTGTTGTGTGCTTTACTGTCTTACAACCCAAAGAGAGCTCAGTTTGCATGTCCTTACAGTGACATCGCTTTTTGTGTGTCTCGGCCCCCCTCGCAACATCTGATTTTCTAGTGTTTTAGAACACAGCGCAAGGAAATCTGCACTGCACTGCCTAAGTGCCCTGGAGCAAGGCATTGAATCCCCTCAAGCTGCAGCCGCGTCTTATCGCTCTGATCAAGCAGGAGATAAAAGTGAAGGGAGGCTGGTGAACCCTGAAGGAGCTTGCCCTGATCTGATGCGAAGCTTAGATAATGAGGCGTGTTACCATGGAGACACTATCACTCAGCTCCAAAGTGTTATTGTTGTTTTCCTCCTCTCTATTGTTTCAGGCACACTGGCACCAGACAGGCCAGTTATTAACTGTGAGGCGATGAATTATGGGAATGGAAAAGGTGTTTGAGTACATTCACTAATCCTGAGTGACATCACATCGGCATGTGAAGTCCTTACCCCCCCCCCCCCCCCCCCACACACACACACACACACTAAACATTCCCTTTCATCTATCATTTTCAAAATAAAAGCTCCCTAATGCCCCCTCGTTATAAAGCATGACAGCCACTAAACAAACTAAATTAAATTGCAGAGTAACATAAAAGAGAGGGCCATTGTGTCAATGTTGCTGCCATGATCCATAAAAGCATTTTCCCATGTCTGTGTGAGATTGATATGGTGAAATGAATTCATCTGAAATGATGAAAATGCTCTGGACACTATTTTAATGTGAAGCCACATTTGTCCTTCATGCTGCCTGTTGCTATAGCCACCGCTGTAGGTCATCTGAAGACATACGCACATGTAGTTCGATCCACAGATTGCGCAGCCAGCACCGCTGTGAACGTATTCCATGTCAGAGTGGCACAAAATGTTACAATGTACTGTCTCAGGCCGTTGACAGAAGCTGCAAAAAGGGACGGGCCAATCAGGTGGCTGGGTCTTGAGATACAGCGGCCACATACAAACAAGAACCGGGATTACGGGGATGAGTGGGGAGACACGGTCAGAGGATTTCAAAAGCAGGAAATCTTGGGCTAACAGGTAGCATTCATGAGCCATGTCCAAATAACAGCTTTACTATATTGCCAGTCAGTTGTGTGACAAGAGAGTCAGAAAATGTCAATAACAACAAAAATGCCACACTGTGCCGCACTGACACACAATGGGAGCCCTCATGAAAGATAGTGTGTGACAGGGCCGAGGGTTTGTTTGGTGAAGGCGAGGAGGAGGAGGAGGAGGAGGAGGAAGAAGGATGTCGTCGTTTCTCTGGTCTGTGTGTCACTTATGACAGCGAACGTATTACAAATGACCATAAGATGCCGACGTGGACATTTATCACATTATGCAGTTATCTGCTAAATGGACAGTGATGGATGCAGGGACACAGTCCTGGCTGAGGGGGAACCGTGGAGCTCATTGCTCAATCAGAACAAACAGGGAGGCTGGACATGCGGCATCAGTCCGGTAGATTCTTTATGTTGTCTATGCCGACACTGAGATGCAACGATAGAGTCGGAGTACAAAGACAGAGTGTGCTCCAGTCATTAGTCTGATCCATCACCTCTGGCCATCATTGGTTGATGGTGGAGCAGGAAGTGGTTTAACTTCTTTTAATGCTGATTTACTCTGTTGGAAACTCTATGTTCATGTTTTTGATTTAGCAAAGCTGTGCCAGTGTGAGAACGAATAGGTTCAATTATTCATTCTAACAAACAAACGAAAATTGCTACCTTGAAAAAGTCAACTGACGCCAATTATGTTTCACTTTGTTTTACTTTTTGTTCAATTCAATTGATTCGCTCTAATTTGAAAATAGCCAGGCCAAATAAATGGAAATCTCATGCTTTCCGTATATTCTCCGTTACTCCGTTTAGAAACCTCTTGATTGAATCGCAAACCATCCGATCTCACATACCATAATATTGTTAGTGTTAGTAGTATATACGTGCGGGATTGCTCAGTGCAAATAAATCTAATTTGTGGCATCAGGAGAATTGTTGAACTCCATTCGTGTAGAGACAACACCTCCACACATTCCTTGCGTTATTAAATGTGCTCTCGGCCTGACTCACGGTAAAATGCATCCCTGTAAAGTCAATGTCAGCTTTATTTATTCAGCAAATTTGAAAGAGTTGACCATAGCGTTGTAAAAACTTGACAGCGACAACAAAAAATGTAATTTGAAAAAGTCCTTGAAGTGGCAAACAAATCAATATATAACACATGTAGACATCAACAAACCGATGAAAGGAAGTGCAGCACAGTGTTGCTCTTTGACATCTGCAAGGTCTTCAAAAACACAGCTGAACTCTGTTTCATCACTTCATAATCACTACATCGTCCTCTGTAGAATCCTGTGTAGTCCACCACTCTATGGTTTGCTGCTGTCTTGTGCTGTGTGACAATTTGCCGGAACCATATAAAGTACACCCACTGTTTTCGACAATGCATCTTGAGAGGGAGTGCACTTCCGCTGGTCACTAAACAGCAATATATCCCATCAGCCACCGCACTCGCAGCAGTGACAGCAGGAAAAATGGTAGAAATATGACTTTGTGTTTTTACCAAACAAAAGTAGAAAATAACATTTAAAGGTTATTATGGGCTCATCCATCAGCCGGCATTGTTGTTCCTGCGGCAGTTATGTAATTACTGGTGCAGAGAGAAAGCACCACGTTGGGTCAAAACGCATTTCTCTTTCTTTTGCCACTGAGCTCAACGCGTAGTCCTCTACACAGAAATCCCTGTATCGCGAAGAGCACGCTGGTATCGGCTCCGCCCACCGACTTCTAACACGGAACAATACCACATTTGCATATCTTTACTTTAGTCTTAATTATAACTAAAACAACAACTTGACTCACATCAATAGAACTTCATTAGGAGAAATGCAACTGTGAATATTATGGGAAATCAAGCAGGGACATTTGAACAGAAGACAATCAAAACTGAAGATGTGTTCATAATGTAAATAAGTGTAGATATGATTCTACATGCTCTAAATGTAGTTTATTGACATAACTAATAAGAAGAACTACCGGGGCATAATAATGACAGTCATAACTAGCATTAAAAATCAGTCTGATATTATGGGATAGTCATGCAGCCCTGCTTATCTTTGATCTGGCAGAGATTCAGTCCATTCACATTTCCAATTATTTTCCCCGGCATAAACAAGGGTGAGCGCTGGGGATAAGATCCACCCGTTCTGTTTGTGTGCCATCTGTTACACCTTCTCCAGCGCATGAAATTAGCATTTCTCATCACATTCCAGATCAACATAGTACTTTGAACTTGTAGACCCGCTCTCTTGTTAAATCAAAAATGGCCTCCACTCGGATTTTCTGTTGTTTTTTAAGCGCAAGGCAAAGCAGCTTTATCTGTACAGCGCATTTCATACCCAAACCAACTCAATGTGCTTTACATAAAATCAAGATACACATAATAAAATAAAACCAAAATACAGTAAAATGCTTTAGAATAGCTTAGTCATAAGCACATGAAAATCAAAATGTTTTTAGCCTGCATTTCAATAAAAAACAAACAAAAACAAAGCACAGGCCCCCAACAGTCACAAATGAGGAGGTGTGGATGTAAAACAATGGGGATCAGTTTGAAAATAAATACTAACTCTAATTGGCTTCTGTCTGCCCTGTGCGGCGTCTGAGGCCAGGTTTGATTGAAGAGTCCGCTCTCGCCGGATCCGAGCGCACACGAGCACTTATGCCTTCATTAAATCTATAACGTAGTGGTGCCTCAGTTCAGTGCACACGTATTGTTCCTGGTCTGAAAGGCCCAGCGCTCAGTCTGAGCCGTGTCATATATTCTTATGAAATCTTTCACAGATATCCCCTTTCTCATTTAAAGGCAAATGAAAAACCGAACTTTTGGATCATTTCAATTCAGCGGCGCAAGCGAGTCTGTCAAGTGGATTCTAAAGAGTTGTCTCCTCGGCTAACTGTTAATGTTTATTTGATGGTTTGGTGTGTGTGTGTGTGTATGTGTGTGTGTGTCTGTGTCTGTGTCTGTGTGAAAGTGTTTGCTTTGTGGTACAGGAAAATAATAAACTGTGACATTTGAAAAGATAGAAAATTATTAGCTGCAAAATATGATGAGAAAAAAAGCCAGAGTTATCATAGTAGAATCAGAACAGTAATACAGATTTCACATCATGTACTGTTTTTAAGATTGATCACATGATTGTTGCATTGAATTTTCGCATGGGTTTCTCTCAACAACAGCCTCTCTGTTTTTACAGTAGCCCTGAATGGACAAACTAAACATCTTCCATTGGCTGTCCATCATGCTTGAAATGGAAGTTGTCCCCTGCGACATGCAATTTCAACCAATAGAGGTCACATAATCCTACACAATGCCCCTTTAAAAACATTTCCTTGAAGGTGGTGGGACCTTGTTTCCATGGCATCAGTCTCCTTTTGCTTCTATGAATACGTCGGTTTTTGAAATTCCAAGATAGCAGCACATTCATCAAGTCTTAAATGAGACGTTTCATCCATCTTCATCTGCAGATAATAGATGATTGTTGACTTTTCAAACTTGATCTGAAACCTCTGAAGTCGCCGTCAGCTGAATGGAGGACGGCCGGATGCAGAATCTCAAACATCTTTTTCTCCTTTTGTCCAAAACTGTCACATCTGAAATGTGAAGGACTTTCCATGATCAGAACTCGCTGAGAATTCCAATTATCTAATTATTCATTTCTGTCTCCGGTCACATGAGGAGGACATGTTTTATTTTAGTGGTGCATTTTTAAAATACGTCTCTACTTGTCATTTTGAATAGAATTTAAATAATAAATCAAAATCTCTCCTCAATGAAAACAACATGTGATTTGTTGCTAAGGGAGAACATGAAAGAGAAGGTTGTCGCGAATACAAATATCAAAATAAAGCTCAGCAGTTATTCATCTATCAAAGCCTGGCAATGTCCCCGTGTACACTGAATTAACATTTCAGAGGATGCTTGAATTAATCTCCACGTTATTGCTGCTGCTGCTGCTGCTGCTGCTGCAGCAATAACAAAAACACCTACTCATCAAAATGGCACGTGTGTAACGCTCAGTGTGGAATGAAGGCAGCCTGACTCCGCCCACAGCCTGATATCCTTCGCACTGGAGTGAGAGAGAAACGGTTAATCAGACTGATTCAGTGCTATTCAATAATCGTTGGAGGTGGCCTCCCTCACATCCCCTTGGCACCGGTTTCACACCGAGCGCCGTACGTCACATTAATGGCCACTTGTGGAGTGTTGGGGAGGTGTAGCAGAAAATGAATTGTCCTTGAGCAAGTTTGATAATTGAGAATAATAAAAGATAATTAAGTGGAGGTTAGTTTCATAAATTAGTCCTTAAACCATCAACACCGACTGCCTTGTGTACTTAGTCTTCCATGTGTATTGTCCTGAGGGAGCGATAAAGAGCTCATTTTAAAGTCTGTTATCAAAGGTTTATTTTCAGAAAGTCCATAATTGGTTTTTTAAACGTTTTTTTGTATCTTTGTTGGAAATAAACTTTTCTGAAAAATAATCGGATGTCTATAGCCCCTCAGTGGGCTGGTGTATCTGTGACCTGAACTGACCTTCCCTCCAGTGCAGGGCCTGCACAAACACTGCTGCAGGAGAGGGGATGTCCTCCCTGCACTGTCTCCTCCGCTCTGCTTCCAGCATGAAGACACTGGTTGCATGATCAATTCCATGTTCAAATATATAAGATAAGATTAACATCAAAGGCAGAAAAGTTGTTTTTTGATTTGCAAATTCAAGCTGGAGGACACAAAGTATCCTAAAAAGCACTTTCCACAGTTTGTCTTTCACATGTGAAGAATACATCAATCACTACAGGCCAATTCCCTGAGCCTTATTATGAGTGATGGCGCCTTGGTAAAGTGTCCAAGAGTGAATTCCATTTTTGTCTGAAGTCCATCAACACTGGTGTTGGCACTTATCATCCAAACCTCTGGAATCTCATCGTCTTAGCAAATTTCATGGTTTCCAGTTTCACATCCTTCACTTGGTGGAAACGTCAACATGCTCGACTCTACTTTCTGGACATTTTTCCAATATTTCGTTCAAATGTCTGAAATAGCTGACTTGACAATTTGCATTCTCTCATACAAAATGATCTGGTTGTGAGGACTGGATATTTTCACGGTAATACTGTAAGATTATGTTGTGCGTTGTTTGTCATCAGATAATGAAATTGAAGTAGATTGAGTTCAATTGTGTGTTGGTGGGGGTGGGGTGGGGGCGATCTCTCTCCAACCACCAGAGACTTTCGTTTATATTCTGGCAGTGGTTGTTTGACTGTGGAGCACAGATGCAGTGTGGTGAGGGACCTGAGTCTCAGATGTAGTAAGTGGACTCCTTCTGTCCACATCATCCCTCCCCAGAGAGAGAGACAAAGACACACAGAGAGAGAGAGAGAGAGAGAGAGAGAGAGGGAGAGAGGGAGAGAGAGAGACAGCAGCACAGACACTGTTATGGTTGCTCGTCCATATAACTGAACAATTTTTCTCTTAAAAGGTGAGGTGAGGTGAGGGTGTTTGTAACGACCTGGTGACCTCACACTGTCACCATATTGTATGTGGAATCAAAATATAGACATATGATGTAGCCCATAATAATAATAATAACAGAAACACCATAATCCTTTCAGTTTGGTATTTTAAAGGTCCAATGTGTAGGATTTAGGTGGAAATAATTCCCGTTTCCTTTAGGATGGAGTTATGAAGCTGATGTTATTATGAGTTAAATGAATGAACATGTTGTCATGATGATAGAATGAGCCCTTTATGTTCAGATACATGGAGCTTATCGTCCATCGTGTTTTTACGGGAGCCCAGAATGAATCAATTGTTTTGATATAGGAGATGTAAACAGAATTGTAATATATGTACACATCTCATCTTTCTGTCCGCATCCACAGTTTTGGTTCATTATTCTAAATCCCAGACCTCCACTGGCCCTGCAGTAGGAAGCATGCCTGCAGTACTTTCCATTTCTGTGTTTACCTCACTGATGTTTTAATGCAGAAAATATGGATATTCTGTTTTATCAGAAGATGAACGAAAACACAAAACTTTCAGGGAAAATAGTAAAAATTGGATGGAGAGTGAAGTTGAGTAGCGATAATAGAATAACAAGTGATACCACGAGGTTATTAGAGTCAAAATGAGAAAAATCAATAATAAAGATTCTCCTGCTTTTGAGTAAAGTTCCTGAAAGAAGAAAGAAAATAGCACGGAATACATTTCTTGTCTTTCTGCCAAAACTCTGTGGTGCTTCTTTAATCCTTGTTGGAACGGCAGCTCACTGTATAAAGAAGTAGATAATGAGAGAGGTGCCTCTGGGATGTGATGGTTTAGACTAACATCAGCTCTGTGGGGAGGAACGCATGTTTCAAATGTGACTGACAAACATTGTGTTTGTCCATCAGTCTTTGGATTTACATCGTTTAACAGCGACACATTCTTCTCATCAACGTGTACATAGGACAACACCTCAGGGATGTTGAGCTTTATAAATGGTCCTGTCACACACCTTCTCATTAACAAGAGTGTGTTGTCATAAGAAGCTTCTCAGTTACAGTGAAGCTGGAACCTTGTTGTTCCAATGATCAGTGTGTAACATTTAGCACCATCTACTGGTGAGGTGCAGCCAACTCAGTTTGCCCCATGTCACCTTCCAAATGTTTAGGAGAAGTGAAAACATTCAAGACTCTATAGCCAGTGTTTCCTTTGTCCGTTTTTGGCAACTTTATGATGAATCTCTTGTCACAGGATAAATAGTCTCAGTGAAAGTAATAAAAATAATAATAACAACAATAATAACAACAATACTACTACTACTACTACTACTACTACTACTACTACTACTAATAATAATAATAATAATAATAATAATAATAACATATGCTATTGGAAACATAATCATGGATATTATATTCAAATTCCAAGGTCAACATTCCTTAGATTAGAGAACAGGCTCTCCTACCTGCATGCAAGGGAAAGGTGATTTCATGGGGATTCAGCCAGTACACCAACATCCCAGTGATTCCAGCACGCTGCACCTTTATGTACATTGTGGGCATTGCATGCTTTTATTGAAGCATATCCTTTGAGTCTTGATGTCGGAGTGATTCAAATGAAGTGAGGGGGAAGTTGCAGGTGTTGCAGTTCATGCTCGTTCATGTTTTTTCATATCTCGGGCCCTCAGGCTCACTGATAACCGGTCTCCCAATAACATGGAATCCGCTGCAGGAATGTTGACCTCGCAGAGCAGGAATGTTGATCGTTACATTCCAACCAGAGCCCGATATGAACGCCGAGCGCCATGTGCTGTATGTGCCTCATTACGCCATCCTAAACACTGCACCTATCGGCAAGAGGCCACGGGGCAACGGGAAGAATAACAACGAAATCGTTTCTTCATTAATTCTCTGCGGGTCGCGCCGCCACCCACCGGCTGAAATGCACGTTGGAGACGAGTGCATCATGACGAGGCTTTTATCACTGTGATCACACTCTCTGTGACTGAGTGTCCCTCCCAGCTGCCTGAGTGCGCTGGACCTGGTGCGTCCGCGCGACACTGTGTAAATCGCACGCTCTTATTAACAGCATGATAAAGGTTTATTTTTGGGGGGGTTTTTTTCTTTCTTTTTCCACCGGCCCCCTGGATGCCCGTCTGTCACACAGCCTGATGAATTGCACACCCTTAAGATAACACCATAGTTACAGAGGGGGCCACGGGCTCCTGCTCCGGCATATCTTAATCTCGCCCCAGCGAAGATATGGCATGTTCTGCTGATGCCACATCAAGATTCACAATGTTTGACTTGCATCATGTAGCACGGAGGCCAGATGACCCGCAGATGGCTCCTGACGGGCGACAGCGTGTGCCGCCTATTGTTGAGATGTAATTATATGACTGGGGCAGGGTTTTAATGAATCCCGCCCACGATCATGAATTACATTTTGTGCTGTTTCTCATTAAGTTTGCAGAAATGCACCGAGCTAAGCAGGGCTGGGATTTCCGCCCATCCATCCATCCTTCTATGAATTTATCCATCCATCCATCCATCCATCATTATATCCATCCATCTTCTGCACTCCTTATCCTTTGAATGGTTATGGTAGAAATGTGCAAGGTGCAAATCTGGGCTCAGCCAAATACAGCCCTTGCATGAGTATCTACCATTTTGTTTTTGATAACTAATTGTAACATGTCTCCCCCATGAAATGGATGATTTAATCAAAAGTCTTTTTTTATTCCAGTAAAACTGATTCATTGATTTACTCGGAGGTGAGAACATGCTGCTCGAAACAGGGTCTTGCTAAACAGTGGGGATGCTGCAGTGGAGCACCAATGGATATGCAGAGTGGTGCACGCTGATCGTCCTTGCACTTCAAAGAAATACAAATATAAAAAAATTCATTTATTCTCACATTAGAGCCAAGAGGAAAGCAAGCAGCAAATTAAAAAA
Organism: Chascanopsetta lugubris; assembly: GCA_016785325.1. Lineage (NCBI taxonomy): Eukaryota > Metazoa > Chordata > Actinopteri > Pleuronectiformes > Bothidae > Chascanopsetta > Chascanopsetta lugubris. The sequence goes on from JAFBJT010105358.1 coordinate 49,772, forward strand.
TTATGCTCTCTGTTCCCTGCATAATTAACATGAGTGAAATTAGGGATTAATGTGTTGTGTTAAGCGTACTGATGGATTTACTGTGGAAATTAGATTTCCTTAGAGTTTAATTCTATATATCTAACCGGTACAACTGACTTCAAAACAACGTCAAATTTCAACATGATATAACTGAGCTTAGGCCTCAAACCATCATCCACTCTACTTTTGAAAAGAATAGTTCTTTATACTCTTTGAAATTCTGAGATTTCCTCACTATTTTTCCACAAATTAACATCTGAAAACTTTAGGGAACACATCTCCTGTGTCTCTGCCTCATAAGTGAAGATCCGGCAGCCCAGTAATTGAATTCCCTGCAGGTTGTGGAGTAGTTTCCTCCCGCATCCATACCTCTCACTCTCTGGACCTTTGTGCAGCTTGTGCAGTGAAGCAATTAACTGGCGAGACCTCAGCCGCTGGCTTTTACCTTATAAAACGGTTCAGGAAAGACAACTTGTGTGGGTGCTTTAATTTAACTCTGGTCAGTGTCTCTTAATTTGTGTTTGTAGTGTGGACGTTGCTCAGATCCGAAGGCAGTTTATTTATTTTTTCACAATGGATGTATTGTAGAACACGTCAAAGGCAAAATGCTTTCATCACATTATCCCTATATAGGCTGTCTAATTTATGGAAAGCCCTCGTGGGATGAGTTTCCTTTTAAATTGGCATCAAAGACAAATATACAAAGGAAAGTGATTTTGATATATCTGCAGGGATGATGAGCCACGGGCACATTGTCCTTATTGTTTGACTTGAAAGGGGAAAAAATAATGACTGAGATCTCCAGAATAAAGCCAATGAAATGTGGCCAAGATAGAAAAATAAAGCAAACACAAATGCAGTGAAAACATACACATGCACAGAGCCGGCTCTAGCCATTTTTGTGCCCTTGGCAAGGTTATGCCCCCCCCCCCCCCCCCCCCCCCCATACCTAAACCAACAACAGGAAGTTCAATGCATGTTGCATTTGAAAAAGTGTCACGTCTTTGCCTAGACTACTGAGAACAAGGAGACAGTTCTCTCTATGGATGTAATCTCAGTGGTAGATTCAGAAAGTGTTTTGGTAAATCAGATGTAGTGGCCAAGTGGTGTTACTGCAACCTCTGTGTTGGTCTTGTGGTCCCATGCAGCCCCAAAAAAACCTTTTTCCATAGACTAACATAAAGAAAAATGCCTCTGCAAATACATTTCTGTAGGGTCCTCAACTACTCAGCGTGACTATAATGCGTACATACATGTTCCTAATTAGAAGCAGCGTGCGATATATATTTTTATACAGTATAATGAATTGATCTCACAGGTGCAAGGCAAGAAGCGGACTCTATGGGCTACACAGCATGGCAGTCGAAAATACAGCTTCATGTGTCATTGACTTTCCATTGGAAAGAACCAATGAACAGTGTCAGAGACCCTGGCTCTTACGCTGTACCCCGTTCTAATAACACATCTGTGGCACTTTCATGCATAGGTGGACGTTACAAGGTCTTTCCACCAGCGTAAAAGGGGCTTTAAAGAACATCATGGATCTATCGTGGTGCCTGTCTGAGTTCATGTGAATTATGGACCGGGATCAACCTCCTGCATGTCTACAAAAACTCATTTGTAGACATGCTTTGAAGTGCATCACAAACAAACAGGGAATCCAATAAGAATCTCCATGTATAGAGCAGGAGGGCCGGCTCAATCCAGAGATACATTAAAATTCATGCCCTGCCGCCCGCATCACATCTTCAGATGATTACCAGCATTCCGAGCACACGCTGGAGTCCCGGTTACAGACGTCCTGCACTTGACGTGAAATCAGGACAAATAGACAGATGGGTGGGAGGGCAGAGAGGCTGGGGGGGGGGGGGCAGACAGGGGGGTAACAAAGTGAGCAGGGGGCACGTTCCCCATGTATGTCATGAATACAATTTGCCAACGGATAAATTACACCAGCCCCTGCTCCTGGTTACGCTGTCGTGGTGGAGTGGTGAAACCATCCATTAGCTCTTCGTTACCTGTCAGCCTGTTGCCTCATGTCGACACAATTTACGCCCCGCAAGACACATCAGAGCGCGACTCGTGGCGGTGGCGGTGGCGCCGGGGGCATGCATAGTCATTAAGTACAGGGGCGGTGGTAAAGGAATGACGATGCATGCGAGTGCTCACGTGCTCTCACACACACATGCACGAGCACTCACCATGCTCATTAAAAGAGAAACTCCGGAACTTCCTTCCAATCCATTTTTTCATTTTTGTCACTTCTAAAACATCACTTCTCTTACGATGCAATTGCATATGGACGTTTGAATGAATTTATAATCAACTTAATGTTTCATGTTTTACATGAGCCCATTGATATATATATTTACATGAGGAGCGCGTCCTCTCTACGGGGCCCGCCATGTTTTTACAGTTGCCCCGAGTGGACGTACTAAACATCAGAAGGGTGAGGGTGAGCTGATGGACACGACATGCAAGTTCAGCAGTAGATGTCACCAAATCGTACACACTGCACCTTTAAAGGAGAAACAGAAAAAGGAAGGGTGTGTGTGGGAGGGGGGAGGGGGTGACAGAAGTGCTATCATGCTATTGATGAAATGACCCAGCTAACGCAAACGTGCCCTCTTCCCCTGTCCTGCAAACATTCCATGGGTTTATGATTAATGACCTCTCCAGGCAGCAGACGTGTCTGCATGCGGCTTCCTACACACGCGCCGCCCTGTCCGCAGGTCGGTGCCGCCCCCCACCTGACTTCATTGTTCTCCCGCCTCACTGACTTCCTCGCCCATTCCCCCCCCCCCCCCCCCCCCCCCCCCCCCCCCCCATTCCCCCGGTAACGGAGGCCGACGGCATGGCGAGGATCCCCGGATGATGTGTGTTTTCATTCTCCAAACAGCCGGCAGCCTGTGCAGATATTGTCAGCGAGCTCAAAGGCACAGAGCCGAGCTCGGTTGGCTCTGTGGAGATTGGAGCGCTCGCTGGAGGCCATGGCGGCAGAACGACATTATGCAGAATGCAGGCTCGCATTATGCTGCTGTGTTATGACCTTTTTTTTTTTTTTTTTTTGCCGCATTATGAATAGAAATAAACACCGGAGATCATTTCGATATAGAGGGGCTTGTGCTCGCTGCTCTATTAGGACAAAAGTTTCTGTCGTTGTCTTTGACTGCATGGACAAATTGGACAGGTTCATCTTGTGCAGTTTAATTTCGGCGTTTAATTTACTTGTTTCATCTCGCCGAAGTCTATATTTGGAGAAAATGAATCCAGTGTTTCCCCTCCACCGGGCAGGGGACCCGACACATTCCAACCACACAGCCACTAATCTCCATCATCAATCAACATGGCTTGAAGGGGTGTGTGTGCGTGTGTGCGTGTGTGTGTGCGTGTGCGTGTGCGTGTGTTTGTGTGTGTGTGTGAGTGTGTGGGGGAATTAATTGAAAACCGTTTCACACCTCCGAGCAAGTGCGTCCCCAACACTCATACCTGGCTCCATTAATTTGACTTTTAATACAAAGCAAAAACAAGCGAGGTGCTCTCTGCCTCTCATATTGAAGCAAAGCACTCACAACAAACCAAAAGAGCCCTTAATGCCCTTGTTTATTATTCACACATAATGGTTTTGTTTTAAGATGACGTGAATATAAATCATTCCCCTAATGTTTATTCTGCTCAATATTGTAATAAATGGAGCGTAGTGAAGCCCAGGATGCCCCCTGGTGGTCCACAGGTTCCAGCGCTGACCATTAGCTGCTGCGTTCTGGGCTCCATGCTCATCTTTCATCTTTATTTCCTCTCACCTTCGCAATTGTTCTCCACATAACTGTGGAGTTTCACAGTAACCCCACGAGTAGTTGTAAAAGTTATAAATGGGAAACACTTTGTGGGGATGTTTCACTGCGTAAAGCGCCGGGTTGACACACGCTGTGCTGCAAGACAGAATTATTATCATTTTTAAATGGCTCCGGATCTGCCAGGGTACGGAATCAAAAGGAGGGAGGGAGAACTGTAAGGTGACTGTGGAGCACAAGCCCAACATCAATACCACGTATATGTTTTTTTTTCATATTTAGATCTACGTTTTCCATGTTGTACCAGTTAGGAATTCCATCAGCTTGGTTTAGTAAGTCAATACTGAATGATTCAGATTAAAGGTGCAATGCGTGAGATGGAGTGACATGCATGGGTGAAATACCACAATGCAACTGAATCCCCCTCATCTCACTATTCCCTTCCAAGCATGTCAGGAAACCTATGTTAGCCTTCAGTTATCATTAAAACTCTACATGTAATTTAGAGCTCCTAAAGCTCCTCATATGAATACAAAAGGCTTATTGTGATAAATGATGTGCACCTAGGTGATTATGAAACATACTCATATCTATTTTTTCTGAGTCATTTGTTACAGTGTACATTTTACATGATGGACCTTTAAGAAGTAGAAATAAAAGGTTATTCATGTAGAATTTACAGACACTTGAAAATGCCTCCGAATCAGAATCAGAGCTGAGTAGTTGACCAGCTTTTGTTGATCAATTCCGACACCAATGTTGATGAGCTGTGAACAAAGGTGAGATATCTGCCCTGAAATGTGGATGTAGTGTTGCCTCCTCCGTGCCGCCTGAATCTTTCGGTCCCGTTCATGTTCTTGTAAACACAACAATCTCCTACTGCATCTGTTATGAAACCGACTTCATTGACAAGATTGCCGAAAAGAGGTGGGACAACACAACGGGGGTAATCTAGACATTTCCAATGTCCCAGTTTCACCCGTGTCCTCATCGCAGGCCTGAGTTCCCCTTGTTTCGGATGAAACATTCCATTTCATACGAAATGTCTTCTTTTGACACAACACTCTATTGTCAGCCTTGACATTTTTTCATTTATTTTTCATGTTCCACCCTCGTGCCGGATCATCCCGCAAACAGGATGATGTATGAAGGAAGTGGCTTAATTGACGCTCGTTGAGAAAGCGTGACCTCAATCTGTGGGTTCTCTTCATCGCCGAGACACAGAAAAATATAAGTCTCTACCCCTGATCTTTTCCTTTAATGTCGGGAAATATCAACGGCAAGTGAATGTGTGGGCTTGTTGCCGCCGCTGTTGCCGACAATAGTGACAAACTCTGCGGTGCTCTGCTGCAAACAAACACCGGCAGTGTGTTTCCCCCCCTCATGCAGATGTTTGAGCATCTTCTCTCTGTTGCCGGAGGCGTCGGTGGATCCATGTGAGGAATGTTGCGTGGAGCGTGAAATAGTTTCATAAAGCTTTAGGGAGGAGGAGGGGGAGGAGGTGTGTTTGATTCATAACTATTTCACGTCTGAAATGAAGTGCACTCTCAACCGTGGCGTCTCCTTAATGCCTTTTGTTGTTTGGATGCCAAACGGCGGGAATCTGCATATTTCAAAACTAATGAGAAACAAATGGTCCATCACCAAAAAGTCCATGAATGTGAGCCACAACATTACGTGGAACCAAATGATCCTGCATGCAGCCGACTCCTCTGTGTTTTGTTTCCCATTACACAAATGCCTTTTCCTCTCTCGGCGAATACAGATTCACTCCCCGCACCCACTCACCTTGAAAATCACATCCACCTGCGCCGCCGGTTGAACCGTGCACGCTCCCACTGCGAAACTTTCTCTGTCATTTTTCACAATAAAATCTGCCCCTGTCAACCTGTCAGCCGACTGATACCAGCTCATGCCAGGAAGACTCCCATTACAGTGCACTGAAAAAGATACTCTTCTTTCAGATTGAACCCTTTAAAAGTCAGTAAGGAACGTCACAGTGTGTGGGTCAACTTGTACGTTGTTTCTTCAGGGCAGATATCAGTGTTAATAATAGATCATTACCGTCACCAAAAACCAATTCTGGAACAAGTATACACTCAAATCAGCCTGTCAAACGATTGAAACAGTAGAATATTATTTAGAATCATTTAAATCTGGTGTTGAAAATTGAGGACTAAACAGTTGGTACAGATATTTAACAAAAAATCATGTTTTTAGGTTTTTAATTTTCATTCTGGTGGACATATTTTCATTTTTGCAGCAAAAGTGGGCATTTCTTTTTTTCATCTGAAGCAATCACATGGCAAACGCAAATGTTAGTCATCAGATGTGAATTGGTGGATGTTCCCATCAGTAGAATGAACACTCTGACATTTCGTAAAATGCACCGATTCCCCGTGACACCACTCTCGCCTGTGTGTGATAAATATGGAAATGTGGAAAAATGCAAAACAGAAAGAGTACGACTGCTGAAATGTGCCGTGCTTTAGACAGAGACACGCAAAGAACACCGCGGGTTTGCTTTACGCTGCAGCATTGGTACAGATTGATAAATATAACCTGTTTAACAGTGGAGGTGCTGCTGGACGAGTGTGACACACACTGTTTCATGTTTATCTTTGTTGAATTGATGCTCCTGTTGTTGACGGCATCATCTCCTCACATAAACTGTAATTGCTTTCATGTTAAACGTGTGCGTTGTGTGCTGACTGAACGTTTCCCCCCCGCAGACGGACTGTTCCAGCGACAGCGAGAGTGAGGACAACTTCATTGTGGTCCCTCCACGAGATCACCTCGGCCTCGCCATCTTCTCCATGCTCTGCTGCTTCTGGCCTCTGGGGATCGCTGCGTTCTACTTCTCACAGGGGGTACGGACACACACTCTCACACACACTCACACACACACATTACCATATACACAAATGTATATCTTTTCTTTAAAAACATTGTCTCATATGAATCATGATGCATCTGTTTCGCAGAGTGAGACAGGTGCATCAGTCCCACACACACACACACACACACACACACACACACACACACACACACACATTACATATGTATACAGTATACTAATGTATATATTTTCTTTAAAGACATTGTCTCACATGTGAATCATTCATTATGCATCTGTTTCTGGGGGTGAAACAGGTGCATCAATCAACCCCATCACACACACACACACACACACACACACACACAC
>JAFBJT010105374.1:0-10000 GCA_016785325.1 Chascanopsetta lugubris
CACAGGCTCATGGGGCGCGTACACTTTCCCAGCTGGCTGCTGCCTTTTGAACCAGTTCAAGGCCACTGAGGGATGACGCATGCAGTCGTCACAGCAGAGGTTACAGTGAGATGAAGAATGAACCATTTAGACTGTGCATCAGCCATTAATGTGCTCCACATCACTTTCTACCCCATTATTCCCTCTCAGCAATCATCCTCTGAACTGAGCTCGGTGTTCTCCTCCAAATGCATCTGCCTCGTTAGCAATGCAAACTTGTGAGTAAATGATATTTGTTATGGTTGTTGTGCGTGTGTGTGTGTGTGTGTGTGTGTGTGTGTGTGTGTGTGTGGAGTCCAACACTAACAAGCATGGCTGCAGTTCCAGAAAAGAGATCAGAAAGTGGAAGAGGACATGGAGGAGAAAAACAAACCACAAAGGATGAGCTCCTTGTCAGTGTTGGAGTGGAGCGTCTGTGTTATTTATATTTAAACAAAGCTGCAACGTGCTGATGCTGCTGCTTCCTCTAAGTGCACGGAGGCACGATAGGAGGAAAACGTCTATGGAGGAGAAATCAGGGGGACGTGATGGAGAGGTCATGTCCTCTTTGTTCCATCGTTAATTTGGATGCGTGGTGTCAGATTCTCCTGAGCTGATCCACACTGACGACGTGTCGGAGGAGTCCATGACAGAACGAAACAAACACGCCCTTCAAGTTGCAAAACATTTGAGTTATAATAAAGGGTTCATTCTTGTGTCTTTAAACAATGTCTAATACAATTTGAAAGACTACTTACAGGGAGTCCTTGGTCTCCTTGGTGCCCGGCTGACCCACCTGGTCCTGGAGCTCCAGGTGCACCCGGGGCTCCCTGTGAGGCAGGTAATGGGATGAAGTGACAGAGACGGAGAGGGAAGGTGAGCAGCAGGATCAGTGAGTCCATGTGTGAGTCTGAGCTGCCAAGAAAATGACGCCGAGACTTACAATGGGTCCAGCGGGTCCCTGGCGTCCCTGTGGTCCGATGTTTCCTGGAAGACCCTGAAGGAGAAAGACATAAACAAAATACATGAGATATTAGCATGTGGACTTTGTTAATTGTATGGTGAACTTTATTTTTACACAAACGCTCTTTGGGAGGAACCCGCTGACAGTCTCCAGACTAAACCAGCAGTAACACCGTTATTTTATAATACAATGAACATCCAGGCAAACGATGGAAACCAAACTCGGCAGCTGTTTCTTTTGTTGGTGATTTTCCAAACTAACATCCAATAACACCTGCCCTCCGTCAAACGTTACACTGAACATACAGTGTCCTTCCCGACTCGTACAGAACATCTTTATATCATCTGTGCTTTAGTCGTACTAAAGGTCTAGTGTGTAAGATTTGCATGGAATTATTGGGTAAAATTGAATATGAAATAATCAATACTGATGTTCAGATGACCTGAACGGATAACTGAAACACCCCTTGAGTTGAAACGATAACTGCAAGGTCAGCGAAGGTGACAGAAACAGGGGCGACAGACACCAGATATTGTGCTAGGGATCATTATGTGAGGATGATTTCAACCAAGAAGTTCAAAGTGCTTTAGGCAGCATGAGTGAAGATTTAAACCACACATGACAAACAGTGTGTTTTAGGGTCACATCAACATTGACCTTTGACCCCAAAATCATTAGAAGTTCACCCTAGATTCAAATTGAGGAAGTACATCTGAGGAAATTCCCTCAAGGTGTTTTCGAGTTATCATTTTCAGAAAAACTGAACAAAATACCTGAAACAATGTTTCTGGCCACTAGCTGGCGCTGGCGCAGAGGCTTAAAAATGAGGGGTTCATAGTTTCTTCTTGGCTTCTTTAGCACATAAACTGCATCTGTGTTTAGTTCAGCTTATACCATTAATCATCTTATTCAGTAAAACAAAAGAGGGATTACATACTGTATCTGTGTGGAGGGGGAATTCCTCTCAGGGTGTTACATCCCCAACATTTGCCAAGAGCTGCTGTGTTAAATCCTCATGTGGAGCTTTACCTTCCAAGTGACCCAGATAATACCAAGTGTATCATCGCAAAACAACAATCTGCATTCTTCTCTCAATATAATATAAGCCATAAGCCTCTCTGCAGCATCACGACCTCCGCAGTGGGTGCCGCTCTGGAGTCTCACGGTAAACACACACTCTGGTCAACCAGAGGCCTGAGCTCTTCCCCACACTCACGTCAGACGCCTTTCACTCTGAAATCCTCTCAGACTGAGCAGAGGCACGTCTGGAACAAGAATCACCACAATCCCATAACAAAGTAAAGGTCACGAAATTCCCCATTGTGAAGCAAACAAGCGTTTGGAACACGAGTCGGCCCGTTGTCACACTATAAACACTCTGCTAAACAACAGTAAACGCTCCAGTTGTGGATGTGAGGCCGAGTGGTGCACTTACGGGATCCAGTGCCAGAGCTTAATGCAAAGTCAAAATAACACGGACACACTATATTACATTATAATCCAGACTTTGTTCAACTTTTTTTTGCCTTTCAGGGTTCAAATCAGAAATTCAGACTCTCGTTGGAGCCCAGCTCATGAAAATGCATCAGCTCTGGTACATTTCTCCGACGGGGCAGCATCAGGTTTATGTGCTGACCTACGGTCTTGGAAATTGGGGCAAGGCTAATCTAATTCAGAGTTTTGTATGCACTCCGTGATAGGTGGCAGGTTCTCAGTGTGTAACCTCTATTCAGGGGAACTTTATTTATATCAAAATTTCTTTGCAGAGCTTTGAGCCTGAGCCTGGATTCTCAAGTACAACTGTGATGAGAGCTGTGCCCGTTCAGTGCAAGATGATTTTCAAGTCACCATGTACAGTGTCTCCTGGTTTATAGCAGCCTGGATACAGACGGACTTCAATAAGGCGTTAAGGGGTTGAATAAGTTCTATAATCACTGGACATTTTTCATTGCAGATATATATATATATATATATATATATATATACATATATATATATATACACATACACACATTTTCCTGGTATGTTCGTTTTATTGGAAATGTAGCAAAAAGTTCGAAAGCTCCTAGAGGCCTTGAAAGACCTCATTAGTGATCCAGATGTTACGGTGCATTGCGATGTGTCGCACATTCTGGACTGAGTGAGATCTGGATCTGGACTGAGTGAGATCTGGATCTGGACTGAGTGAGATCTGGATCTGGACTGAGTGAGATCTGGATCTGGACTGAGTGAGATCTGGATCTGGACTGAGTGAGATCTGGATCTGGACTGAGTGAGATCTGGATCTGGACTGAGTGAGATCTGGATCTGGACTGAGTGAGATCTGGATCTGGACTGAGTGAGATCTGGATCTGGACTGAGTGAGATCTGGATCTGGACTGAGTGAGATCTGGATCTGGACTGAGTGAGATCTGGATCTGGACTGAGTGAGATCTGGATCTGGACTGAGTGAGATCTGGATCTGGACTGAGTGAGATCTGGATCTGGACTGAGTGAGATCTGGATCTGGACTGAGTGAGATCTGGATCTGGACTGAGTGAGATCTGGATCTGGACTGAGTGAGATCTGGATCTGGACTGAGTGAGATCTGGATCTGGACTGAGTGAGATCTGGATCTGGACTGAGTGAGATCTGGATCTGGACTGAGTGAGATCTGGATCTGGACTGAGTGAGATCTGGATCTGGACTGAGTGAGATCTGGATCTGGACTGAGTGAGATCTGGATCTGGACTGAGTGAGATCTGGATCTGGACTGAGTGAGATCTGGATCTGGACTGAGTGAGATCTGGATCTGGACTGAGTGAGATCTGGATCTGGACTGAGTGAGATCTGGATCTGGACTGAGTGAGATCTGGATCTGGACTGAGTGAGATCTGGATCTGGACTGAGTGAGATCTGGATCTGGACTGAGAGAGATCTGGATCTGGACTTAGAGAGATCTGGATCTGAACTGAGTGAGATCTGGATCTGGACTGAGTGAGATCTGGATCTGAACTGAGTGAGATCTGGATCTGGACTGAGAGAGATCTGGATCTGGACTGAGTGAGATCTGGACTGAGTGAGATCTGGATCTGGACTGAGTGAGATCTGGATCTAGACTGAGTGAGATCTGGATCTGGACTGAGTGAGATCTGGATCTGGATCGAGTGAGATCTGGATCTGGACTGAGTGAGATCTGGATCTGAACTGAGAGAGATCTGGATCTGGACTTAGAGAGATCTGGATCTGGACTGAGTGAGATCTGGATCTGGACTGAGTGAGATCTGGATCTGGACTGAGTGAGATCTGGATCTGGACTGATCTGGATCTGGAGTCTGGGATGAGTCAGGACTCTAAACACTGAGCGGGACTGAGTCTGAATGGATCAGGACCAAATCTGGGATTTGGGACCAGATGTCTGATCGAGTCGGACTGATTCTGTGTGATAACTAACAAATGATCAATAATAAATGAATAAACAAATGATTAGAATATATAATAACTAACAAATGATCAATGATAAATGAATAAACAAATGATTAAAATATATAATAACTAACAAATGATCAATAATAAATGAATAAACAAATGATTAGAATTTATAATAACTAACAAATGATCAATAATAAATGAATAAACAAATGATTAAAATATATAATAACTAACAAATGATCAATAATAAATGAATAAACAAATGATTAGAATTTATAATAACTAACAAATGATCAATTATAAATGAATAAACAAATGATTAAAATATATAATAACAACTAACAAATGATCAATTATAAATGAATAAACAAATGATTAGAATATTCTAAGAAATAATAATAATATAATAAAAAATCACAATAAATAGATAACGGGGGACATTTCAATAAATGAATGAAGAAGAACGACCAAACAAACTGAAATTAAAAACAGTTGAAAAAGCGGATGAATGAATCGTTTGAGAATCTCGGATCAAAGTTGTGATAAAAATGAAAGTGGGTTCGAACGGAAGAGTCTGACGCGCAGACGTTTTCCTGACTCAGCACATTCACGTTCTCACCAGCGCACAATCACAGACGTTCTCCTGACTCAGCACATTCACGTTCTCACCAGCGCACAATCAGAGACGTTCTCCTGACTCAGCACATTCACGTTCTCACCAGCGCCCAATCACAGACGGTTTCCTGACTCAGCACATTCACGTTCTCACCAGCGCACAATCATACAGACGTTCTCCTGACTCAGCACATTCACGTTCTCACCAGCGCACAATCACAGACGTTTGCCTTCGGAGACCGAAGTGGACGGACTGTGCCTTTACAGCGGCTCGGCCGCGTGAAGCCGTGTGTGATTGTTGTGTCACTTCCTGTAACGACATAAACACCGTGAACTGTGAACCACACTTTCATTTTACTGCGCCTGCCTCTGTAATTACAACCAGCTCACTGTGCTATTAGCGCTAACACGCTAACATGCTAACACACCGCCCCGCTCCCAGTGTGTGTGTGTGTGTGTGTGTGTGTGTGTGTGTGTGTGTGTGTGAGATCACCCAAAGAAGCTGCTGCGTCAAAAAGTAGTTAATGAACTTCAGACGGGTTCGGTCACAACCAGGAAGTTGGGAGACGTCTCGCTTTGACGTTTAGCGTCAGAACCGGGCTGAGAACCATCTCATTGGGCCTTTTCCTCCACAGGAGGAGTTTAATGATCATTACCTAATCAACTAATGACCCACAGCGAACAGCAACATCCCATAATGAATTCAGCTGATTCAACTTTTAATAAGACAAATAATACGAGCTACAAAAAGGTCCAGCCACAACCGTGGTGAGTGAGAGGAACATCGATTCCTCCACCGTCATTTGTAAACATTCCTCGTCACAGCTGCAGAACTTCCATTAGAAATATGACATTTTTACCTTTTCTTCTCCGTGAGAGGAATTTAATGATCATTATCAAACCAACTAATGACCCAGGGCAAACAGCAGCATCCAATAATGAATTCGGCTGACTCGACGGTTAATAATAAAAACATCAACAAGCAACAAAACATGTTCATACCACGACGCAGGTTGTTGAGAGAAATATCAATTAACTGTTAAAAATGCCAAATATTTCATATTTAGCATCGCAGCTTCCACTCGTCATGTGAAAACATTCCTCGTCACAGCTGCAGAACTTCCATTAGAAATATGACATTTCTACCTTTTCTTCTACGTGAGCGGAATCAAATGATTGATTCCAAATCAATAAATGACCCACAGCGAACAGAAGCATCCCATAATGAATTCGGCTGATTTCGTTTTTCAAAAACATTAATAACAACAAACTATGAAACTCTCTGAACTCAGAGAAACTCAGAGACTCGGGCAGCAGCATCACTCCTCCATGTTTCCTCACATCTGCTCATGTGACTGCCTTCATTTAAATATGTGCCATCACATGATCAATCACATGATCAATCATCATTACACTGATATTTAATACGATATTAAATAAACGCTCTGCAGTCGTATCTGGATGTCGGCCACCGACTGACAACAGCTCCATTAGCCATTAGTGTGTGTATGAAACAGTCCATCTATCAGGCTCCGTCATTACCACAAGGTCACACACACACACACACACACACACACACACACACACACACACACACACACACACAGTTATTTCATTAGAGGGAAACTGTTGTGATGGCGGTTGAAGGTTTTTGTATTTAATGGATGAGTTGATGGAAACCAGAGGCCGAACCTGTAAACAGGCCGTGACCCCGAGCGGTGAGAGCGGCGGTCAGACGGCAGCTCGCTTAAACAAACACCTGACAGACGCCGCGCCGCCGCGCCATTGGTGGAGCTCCACGTCAAGTGGGCGGGGCCACAGAGGCAACACCAAAAACGTTGGAGGGAGTCGGGCGAAGTTGATGACGTCACTTCAGCTGAAAATCACAACGTAACTCCGCCGTCGCCACGGTTACACGGTGGCCTTAAAGGGACAGCGCGTGAGGTTCGTTGACGTTTTTTTGCTGAATTTGCATATTCCCCGGGGGTAACCCTCGGTTCTCATTAAAGCTCAAACGATGTTTACAACGTCCACTCTGGGCTCCTGTACAAACATGGCCGCCCCCGTAGAGGAGAGCCGCTCCTCACGTAAACAGACATTAAAGGGCTCATTCATACATTCAGATGATTATACATTCGTACAAATGTCTGGATAGAATTGTTTTGTCCTTCTGTTTCTGACACACTGCACCTTTAACCTACATTTATTGATTTCATATCATAATGAATTCATGTTTATGTTGTTGTTCCCACAGCTCTGATCCCTGCACCTTCCTCTTCCTGCTTCACAGAGGTAAACACACATGTGCTGACTCGCCGTGACCTCTGACCTCTGCGCGCATCACGGGCCAGACAGAAATCAAAGCAAGGGCTCATTCCCGTGACGGGGGGGGGGGGGGGGGGTTTTTTAGGGGGGGGGGGGGGGGGGGGGGCATTTAAAGGGACATTTTCAGCCCTGACCGAGGTCGGCCAGCGAGCGGCGAACGAAGTGATTGGACACGGAGACGCAGTCTGAGGGACACGGAGACGCAGTCTGAGGGACACGGACGTCCGAGAGTCTGAGCCGTCTACACTTCATCACCACAGTTTCACAGCCATTCACCGCTCACACAGCACTTCCTGTGTCACACGCTCCGCTCGCACCACAGACACTTCAAAACTGGGCGGGGCCAGTCGGATCAGAGCCTCACGGCTGGCAGTGTTGTGTGCAACCCCCGGTGGACACATGTGAAACAGCAGTGACTGAAAAATTGCCATTAAAAGTGCAGTGTGTCATTTTTGTCACTTCTAAAAATAGTGGGCAGGCTGTGATCCACTCCGCTCAAAAACCGCTGACTCAGGAATCGAGTCGAAAACAACGACGCCGTGTGTTTTCTCAAGTGTTGGTGAGTCAGTGTTGATCTGAAACAAACTAACAAACTGTGAAATGCTCCTTTAAACTTCACACATTCCGGATTCAGAATCAAATTAGCCTGAAGAGGCTTTTTGTTCCAAACTCCGTCCAAACCCGTGTTTCCCGCGAGCGGCGCCGGCGCCGACAGCAGCAGTTATTTCAGAAGCTGTGAAGTCGTGTGGGAAACGTCGGCCTCCGATTCCGTCGTTAACTCGTCCGCGCGACCACGAGCTTTTTATTTCACACCTTCTCCTTCAGCGCCGCCACCTGAGCGCAGGGGAAGCGGGAGGAGTGGCGCCTCTGTACAGGAGAACATCTTCGAAGCTGTTCTTTGTTTACATGTGATCGGTTCGTGTCAATGATGCTAATCATTACTATTCTGGAGGTCGTGCAACATTTTCTTCTTCTGGTGTTTTCATACTTTCTACAGAGAAGAAGAAGAAAATCTCATTTTCTGTCACCTTGATATTTAAAGGTGCAGTGTAGCGGCCATTTTGATCACTTCTAAAATATCCCAAAAATAATTACATGCCGAGATTTTCATTCACTTATAATCACATGAATGTATTATTGTTTTTCCCACGACCCTTAAATGAGCCCTTTCATGTATATTTACACGAGTGGCTCCTCTCTACGGGGGCGGCCATGTTTTTCCAGTAGCCCTGAGTGGACATCTTTAGCTGAGGTCGAGCACAGGTTCTCCTCATGTTGAAGAGTGAGGGCGAGCTGATGGGACAACACTTCACCTGTAGAGGTCGCCACATCTCACACACTGCACCTTTAAAAGCTGGAGTGGATGTTTGGCTCCGAGCAACCGGGTCTTATTTTAACCCTTCGCTCCGACTCCGAGGTACAGACGGAACAAAAGCCCTCCCATAACATCCCCCCCCCCCTCCTCTTCCTCCTCCCCCTCTTCCTCCTCCTCTTCCTCCTCCTCCTCCCCTTCTTCCTCCTCCCCCCCTCCTCCTCCTCTTCCCCCTCCCCCTCTTCCTCCTCCTCTTCCTCCTCTTCGTCTCCTTTCTCTGAGGAGACGCTTTAAAACACAAATAAACCGGTTGCCAGGCAACAGACCCTCACACACTCTGTGTCATCCACATGTTATTTCTGGAGCTGGACAAAAGTATGTGGACACTTCTGAAGACGGCGCCACGTCCTGCTCGGGCCACAGGGGGCGGCACTCTCTACGTTAGCGCGGTCGGCAGGTGGACACATGAATGCGCGTGCACGTGTCCGTGTGGTGACAAAGAAAAGAGGGCGGAGCTCAAAAGAATGAAGCATTATGGGTAAGGGTCAGAATATGTCAGCGCCTGTGACTCAGTGACCTGACACTCTGATTGATTGACACATGAATGGACCAATCAGGGCTCACTCTGTCCTCTGTGGGTTTCATATGGATGACTAGATCATAAGATGCATGGATGGATGAATGATGGATGAATGAATGATGGATGGATGAATGACGGATGGATGATGGTTGGATGGATGAATGACGGATGGATGGATGGATGGATGATGGTTGGATGGATGATGGATGGATGAATGACTGATGGATGGATGGATGGATGATGGTTGGATGGATGATGGATGGATGAATGAATGAATGACGGATGGATGAATGACGGATGGATGGATGGATGATGGTTGGATGGATGATGGATGGATGAATGACGGATGGAGGGATGGATGGATGAATGATGAATGATGGATGGATGGATGAATGACGGATGGATGGATGAATGATGGATGGATGAATGATGGATGGATGGATGGATGAATGACGGATGGACGGATGAATGATGAATGGATGGATGAATGACGGATGGATGGATGGATGATGAATGATGGATGGATTAATGATGGATGGATGGATGAATGATGAATGATGGATGGATGGATGAATGACGGATGGATGGATGGATGATGGTTGGATGGATGAATGACGGATGGACGGATGAATGATGGATGGATGGATGAATGACGGATGGATGGATGAATGATGAATGATGGATGGATTAATGATGGATGGATGGATGAATGATGAATGATGGGTGGAGGGATGGATGGATGGATGAATGATGGATGGATGAATGATGGATGGAT
>JAFBJT010105374.1:15000-16916 GCA_016785325.1 Chascanopsetta lugubris
TTTTGACGTTTGAAAAGGATATTTGCTGTTGATCTTTCTCATTGATCATCAGGTGATTGATTGACAGAAAAACATTTGATACATGTTCATGTTGAAGATGGATCGAGCTTCTGGCAGAATCTACATGGAAACGATGGATTCCTTTGATTATCAAAGGAATTGATTGGAATAGATCAAAGGAATATCGCTACATCAAAGGAATCGATCCATCAGCTGTGTGTGGAGGGGAGCGGATGATCGATGAGTCGGTTTGAGAGACCGGGAGAAGAACGAGGCTGGTGCCGGTGCGGGTTCGGGTGAGACGTGCACGTGCACGCGCATTTCGACGATTCTTATCTTTCATTCCATATCAATGTATATACCCCGCCTCCTCCCCCCTCCTCCCCCCCTTTTGTTCTTTAATGGATCCACGTCTGGAAACCTCGCTACCTCTCAGATACCCCGCTACCCCCCCACCCCCCCACTAACACCCCCCTCCCCCCTCCACCACTGCAAAAACACACATCTCACACCCGCACTGATTTCATGCAAATTCACGGATTTTCTTCTTTGAAATAAAAATAATAATAAAAGCGCAAACGGTGGTGGGGGGGGGGGGGGGGGAGGGTGAGGGGGGGCAAACCGGTGCGCGCGCACACACATTGCACGAGGCCTCCAAAACACCCCGGGACTGAAACCGGCCCCTACCTGGGGTATCAAACGCTGCTGCTGCTGCTGCCCCCCCCCCCCCCCCCCCCCCCCCCCCCCCCCCCCCCCCCCCCCCCCCCCCCTCCCCCCCCGCCACACACCCCGCTGCTGCTGCTGCCCCCCCCCCCCTTCCTACCCCCCACTCCCCCTCCCCCTCTTTCTGTGGAAAACAAGCTGATAAAAAATTCCACGCGTGAAAATCTCACACAGCAGATGAAGAGGAGGAGGATGATGATGATGATGATGCGGCGGAGCGACGAGGCGTTTTCCCCCCCTCCCCTCCCCTCTCCCCCAAACATCCACACACATTCGCCCCACTATCCACGGATCTGCCACCGGGACCCGGACACCCCACCCTGCCTTCACCCAGCCCCCACCCCCCCCCACGCGCGCGCGCACACACACACACACACACACACACACACACACACACACACACACACACACACACACACACACACACACACTCACAAAGCTCGGGCACGTACCTGCACGGACACGCGCGTGAACAGAAGTCCCGTGTAACGTTAAATCCACAGTCCCACGCGCTCCGGCTCCCTTTCTTCTTCTTCTACTTCTTCTTCTTCTTCGTCTCCTCTTCTTCTTCTTCTCCCGCTCGTGTACCTGGGCTCAGGTGTTTCCCGCGGCCGCAGCAGGGAGCGCGCGTGCGCGTGGAAAAGTCTCATGCGTTAAAAACACGGGGGAGAAGGAGCCACGGTGAAAAGAAGAGTAATCCACGGAGGAGAGGAGGCTCACACACACTCACACACACACACACACACTCTCTGCTGCTGCTGCTGCTGCTGCTCAGGCTCAGTCTGCCACAGCAAACCCCCCTCCTGCCCCCCCCCACCCCCACCTCCGTACGCCCCGCCCCCACCTCCCCCCGTCTGGACCGTACCACTCCAGAGGGAGAGGCGGGGGGGAGGGGGAGAGAGGGAGCGGCGGGGACGGCTCGGAGCGGGTTCGATTAAAGGGCCGTTCCGTGTTTGATCACGTGGTTAGTGTCGGCGACATAAAGGTGAGGTGGGGGCGTGGCCACGTGACCTGGATCCAGGTGTTAGTGAGCTGGGGATCACCTGCGCTTCGTGTCCCGTGGAAGAGTCCAGCTCCTTAATCTGCTGTTTGTCCTCCTCCCACAGCCAGATGTGGAGAGAGAGAGAGAGAGAGGGGGGGGGGGGGAGGGGGGGGGGGGGAAGGGAGAGGGGGGCGGGAGAGGGTGACGCAGG
>JAFBJT010105374.1:75520-93448 GCA_016785325.1 Chascanopsetta lugubris
GGGGCAGGAGGAGGTTGTGAGGGTGCAGGTGAGAGAAGGGGGTGTGGGGGGGGGGGGGGGGGGGGTTAAGGGGTGAGACTAATAGGGAAAAACCTGCAGTTCACAGGGTGGCCACTAGGAGCTGGCACCAGGAGCGAGTCAACCCCTGTGAAAGCTTTAGAGGGGAATCAAAGCCGAACATAGCACGAATGTAGGTCTTTGTCTCAATCAATCACATTTTGTATTGACCCTGTTTGAAGTCATGTGATTAAAGCTCCAGGAGAGATGTGTTCATAGAAACTTCGAGAAGATTTCATTCCCTCTCACTTCCAATCCAGTCCAAATGATTTATCAAGCATTTTAAAGCAAACATATACGTCCAAAGTGCCGTCCAGAAGAAAAAGCACCCATGCAACATAAAATACACGTGAATAGAAGTAAAGCAGGATAGAAACACAAATCGACAAATAAATCAAATCACATACAGTAAGACAATAAAAGCAGGTGATTTGAACATAAATCTCACATCTCGTTTACATTCATGAGGACAATCAAAGGAGGTGACTCCTCTGAGCAGCCACACCTGGCTGAGTATAAGACTTATACAGCATATAATACTGACTGAATAAAACAGAACAAGAATAGAATGGAACTTTTACATTTTGTTGTAATTGATCCCACACCAGGGAAATTCACACGTTATGAGCTCACAAGGACATGATAAGGTGCACGAGGCCAAAAGGCAGGAAAAACAAATGGAATGGAAAAGAAAAATGATACAAAGAAAACAATAACAAAAAATGATACAATATGAGACAGAATGTGCAAACTGAAAGACAAGTTTACAACGGATGAAGAGTTATACAGTCCTGACTCAGGGCTTCTACACGTTCATTATTACTATGTGTCAGATGTATTACGCCTCACACACTGGTACTTACACTTTCGTTGTGACTCTCAGAGATATGACTCGTCACTGTGTGGAGCCACCGCTCGCTGACTCAGCGATCTTACCACTGAGAGTCAGCGACCTCGCTGAAGTGTGTGATGATGCTGAGTTTCAGGAAAACTAAAAATGACCATCCCACCTTTTCTCGCCGGTGATATGAGAGGAACCAGTAAATGGACTTTGTGTGGGATTGCTCCGACACACGAGTATTTTTACACGGGCGGATCCATGTGCACGAACACTGCGGACCCTGGGGGTCAGCGTGGACCCGGCCAATGAAAATGACGCAGCGACATGAAAAATGAGCACGAGGCAAACCTCGAGACAAGCAGAGGAACCCCACGGGATCCAGCAACCCAAACGACTACGAAGACAAACGGGCCAAACAACCGCGCGGCGACGAGAGAACCGAGGTGAAACAACAGAGACGACCGCACCAAAAGAAAAACCCACGACACGCAGATGAAGAGGGAGCACGCGCACATGCAAAGTGACAGATGAAAGGCCCGAGGCAAACGCAGAAACTTGAGGAATGATAACAACGTGTTCTGTGTTCTTTCAGATTTCAGCAGCTGTATTTTGAGGGGTAGTGGGGGTGGGGAGGGGGGGGACAGTGGCGGCGGGGGGGGGGGGGGGTATCTACTTGGTCCCTGAGGAAAGGCCAGGACATGTCAGTAATGAAGTCTATGTATATGCATGTAAAGATCACACACACACACACACACACACACACACACACACACATGTTATATATATATATATATATATATGTATCTGTATCTGTGTCTGTGTGTGGGGTGGCAGTGGCTCACTTAGGGTTAGGGACACAAAGGTCACTAGTTTGAATCCCAACCAGACCTTTCTGCAGTGTCACAACATCCCGACCCGATGTCTAATAGTAGAAATACCCACAACCCGGAATTGTGGATAAGCAGTTGGAAATGTACGTGTGTGTGTGTGTGTGTGTGTGTGTGTGTGTGTTGACAGATAAATGGAAAATGAATGGATGCATTTTCTCTGTGTGTTTGACAGCCACCACTGATTCTATCTAAGCGGTGGACAACTCGGTGGACGTTTGCCGTCACTTCTTTCAAACATGAGACGCACAGTCGTGCGAAGTGGCTGAGAGGCGCGCGCAGAGTATCGAGATTCAGAGACGCAACAATTTGTCGAGTGCCCCTTTAATAATTGACAAACGCACGTTTGATTGGCCTCTTGCCAACTGCACACACCATGAAAGCGTCAGAGTCCAGGTGTGGGCTGTTCACCCACTCCCGACACGTCTGTGTCACGTCGACCCTGGATCTTATCTCAGGCCTGTAACCCTGCCCAATTACCATAAAGCCATTGGTGCGAGTGCAAGAGTGGCGACTCATTCGTTTCTCTTATCGCGTTTTTTTTTTCCCACTCCCAGTCCTGCGCCGTTCCTCTGACCCGGCCCGTCTCATTGATCGCGCACTCGTCGGCCTCTGTGAGTGTCCTGAGCTCACCTCGGGTCGGCGACAGCTCAAAGTGAAACCGCGGCGCACGGGGACGGGAGCGCTTCTCTGAAAGGCGGTGGTTTAGGGGAAAGATCTACCCGCGGCGTGCGCGCGCCTCCATCGCGCACAGCCACGCGCACAACCGGAGCCGCCGAGAGCCTCCTGTGTGTCGCAACGTGTGCGCTCCTCCAGCTTGACCCTGCAGGTATGCAGCTGCTGTATGGGGCTGGAGAGGTGTATTTATGGTGTCAAAAGGTGTGTGTGTGTGTGTGTGTGTGTGTGTGTGTGACAAGCAGCCTTTAATTAGGAAACAGTGAGAGGTGAGCACAGTGGATTACAGGACCCCCCCCCCCTCCCGCCTACATAATCACTCTCACTGTCTCAGTAAACATGCAACGGCCTCAGTGAGCGGCCTGGTCTCTGCTCGTCAAAGGTCGACCCGGGGCTCAGCACCCGGTCCCTGACAGCAGCGGTCCACCCTGAGGGACGTGGGGCCCGTGGGGCCCGCGGGGCACGTGGGGCCCGTCCCGCGTCGTCCCCCCGTTCAAAGGTTTACGGAGTGCACGTCGCACACCTTGAAAGGCGTCCGGCGCAGACAGAGGGGCCGCGCTTGGAATTTCGATGATTGATCAGCGGTGGCCCTGTGTTTCTCATGGTCGTTAGGGAGGTAAACTGGTGGTTAGGGGCCGAGCAGCTGTCAGCGGGACCACAGAACCCGTCATTTGCTATCTGAGGCAGCTGGACGGGGCAGAGGGACATGGAATAGGCCACAGCTGGAGGAGGAGGGAGAGAGGGGAGAGAGGAGGAGAGAGAGGGGGAGAGAGAGGAGGATAAAGGAGAGGAAGCAAATCTTTCATTTTCAAATATGAGTCATTTCATTTCTTCTTCTGTGGCTACACATGAGAACCCACACCCCCACCCACACACACACACACACACACACACACACACACACACACACACACACACACACACACACACACACATACACACTCATATATAGATACAAATACAAATACACACACACACACACACACACACACAGATATATACACACACATACACAAACACACACGCACACATATATAGACACAGATATACACACACATACAGACACACACATACACACACACACACACACATAAACACTCAGAAACACACACACATACACACACACACACATACACACACACACACAGATACATACACACACACACACACATACACACACACACACAGATACACACACACACACAGATACACACACACACACACACATACACAAACACACACGCACACATATATAGACACAGATATACACACACATACAGACACACACACACAAACACACACACATACACACACACACAGATACATAAACACACACACACACACACACACACATACACACACACACAGATACACACACACACACACGTTTTGAACAATCTCAGATGTTTTTTCTGTGAAAACAGAGAAAGAGTAATAAGTCTCATGTTCTGTTGTGAGATTCCCTCCAATCCCCAAACCTGGATGAGCTCACAGTGTCAGAGCACTCGTCCACTTTCCTCCAACATTCGGTGGGACTTCCCCCTCTGGGCCCTCTCATAACCTTTCTGTTGGATGTATAAAAAGGAATCGATGGTGCGAGCGATTCTGGCCCGTGTGCGCGTGGTGTTACAAACGATGGCTTTAGCAGATGGTTTTGGTCCTGGAAGGTCTGAGGCTCCGGCAGTAACGTTCAAACCCCACCCGTGAATCCGGCTGTAACTTTCCGACCCCGTCTTTTGACGAATCCATCGGCTCCGATACCTGGAGGAGAATCCTCCATCATCTCTTCAAAGACTGATGTTATCAAGGTGTGTGTTTTCAGACAGGTGAAACGCGGTGTCACGGGCCTGCAGTGTTTTTACGGCTTCGTGCTCGTACATGTCTCCCGCCCGCGTGTGGACGAGCCGCTGTGCCACTTCCAGCTGTTCTCTGAGACTCGCAGCGCCGGAGCGCTCCGGCCGCCAAGCGGTCGCGGTGGCAAACGGACTTTCTGAGGTCGGTGCCGCAGCTCCACAACCACCGGACCTCCACTGCACCGAGGAGACGTCGGAGATCTGGACGCCTGGAAGAATACGTGTCCACGTAGGGCCCCCACATCCCCGGCGGGACCCCACACTCAGGGGTCATGTTCCACACGGTCTCATTGCTGACTTGGAAAGCCAACCTGAAATACGGTTGTTGTTTCTCCCCAAATATTCGGATGAAAAACAGGCAACCATGGGTTTTTTGTTTGCTCCAATTGTAAACAAAAACAAAAAAAAAAATGAGAAGTACTTAAAGGTGCAGTGTGTAAGATTTGGTGACCTCTAGAGGGGAAGTTGCATGTTGTATCCGTCACCTCAGCCTTCTGAGCAGGCAGGAGAACCTATGGTCGACTTCAGTGTGTAACTGTTTTTGCGATCTTTTTGGAAGTGACAAAAATGGCAATGTTTTTGCACTAAAACAAAAGGGAACATTTTGTTGTTGTTGTTATTGTTTATAGGTTGTCATACTATGGCCAAACAGCAGCGCTGTTGGTTTTATGGTGCCGTGCTGCTGCAGAGCGGATGGAGGAAACGACAGTGGCCTCACCTCACATGAAACTGGGGCTATGTCCATATATCTGTCATACACACACACACACACATACACACACACACACACACACGCATCGTGGCTAAGATGAAATGTGAATGAGCAGGTAAAGACTTCCTTCTTTAGACGTACAGGAAAAACAAGTGCAAACATGTAGTAAACAAATTGTTTGCTCCATCCCACTGTATCTGTTCACACTGTCTCATTATGCTGCTTGGAAAAGTAGCTTCTGATATTTACAACTCCCTCTCTCTCTCTCTCTCTCGACTCCCCCAACATGGAACAGTGGAAAGTTGGGGAGCCAGGCGAGTGGCTGTGGTGCACTGGTGTGTATGTGTGTGTGTGTGTGTGTGTGTGTGTGTCTGCAGGGCTCCAAACACTCCGGTGCCCAGATCGACTCTCACACTCAGCCAGGGGAATATATTGCACCCATATGTGTTCCAACCCCTCCAAATCATTTACGTGCATGAAAATATGACCATCGTCCGTCCTGATGAAGACGTCAAGAGCGTGTCACTGTGGAATTTGGATTCCCGGCCAATGGACTTATAGAAATGTCAGATTGCATTGACACAGTGGAGGCGTGACGTCACAGCGGAATCTAATAAGTGAATAATGGTCCTTTACATATTTTGTGAGCCATGACAGAAAGAGAAAATGTGATAAGTTGTGAAAAGTTTGAACATATTTTTTCGATTGTCTCCAATCCAAGTCCAGTTCAGACTGTGGTATTTTTGATTTCGATTTTTTTACCCTTCTTTTTTCCATCATCAGAGAAGAAGGGAATAAGTGGGAAGGAGACGAGCCTTATAAAGAGAACAAGAAGAAGTGGGTGGAGAAGTTAGAGCAAGATCAAGTGTATGTGCATCCAAAAATTTGCAGTTTTGGATCACACACACACGCGCATGCACGTGCACACACACACGCACCCACACACACACACACACACACACAGGCACAGAAGTTGCCACAACATCCAAACCTTTCTCTCTGCATCTCCCCCTCGTCTCCCTCTTTTCCTTCCCACCCCTCGAGCCAACCCCACCTCTCTCTCTCTCTCTCACACACACACACACACACACACACACACTCCTACATTAAACATGTGTGTGTTTGTGAGTGTCCTCCCTCAGTCTCTCCATGGCTGGACTGTGGCAGCTGCTCGGCTCCCCGCGGCAGCGTGGAGCTCTGGCTGCTCTCCTCCTCCTCACATGTGTCCTCTCCCCAGCTTCAGGTGCTCTTCCTGGGGATAGGGCAGCCGGAGCGTCCCCTCTGGAGGTAAGACATCTCCATGGTCATGTCAACAGACCTTACTGCTGTGATGGAAGTTTATTCAAGCCTTGTTTGGACAAGGGGTGTAGTTTTTAAAGGTGCAGTGTGTAAGATTTTGGTCATTTTTGTCACTTCTAAAAAATATTACAAAACAATTACAGACAATTTCATGAATTAATAATCACAAAAATGTATTTTTTTCCATTGCCGTAAAATGAGCCTATTAATGTATTTTTACATGAGGAGCACGTCCTCTGTACGGGGGCCACCATGTTTGTTTTACAGTAGCCCAGAGAGGACGTACTACACATTTTTTTAGTTGTAATGACAACTGAAGTCGACCATAGGTTCTCCTGCGTGTTCAGAAGGAAGAGGGTGAGGTGATGGATGCAACTTCACCACCAGATGTCACCAAATCTCACAGACTGCACCTTCAAGTAAATAAATCCAACTAGTGCCTAATGTTATATTTATCACTGTATTTTCAGTCAGAGATTTGTCCATATCAGATAATGGATATTACATGGGAGAGACTAGTTGGGGGCTTATATGATTAAATATGGCATATAAAGAAAGGGAGGGATATACATGCATGTTTCCAAAAGTGCGGAGGAGGAACATCAGAGAAGTTCCTCAGCTCAGATCAACTGGATGGAGAGAGAGAGCGAGAGAGAGAGAGAGAGAGAGAGAGAGAGAGAGAGAGAGAGAGCCGCATTGTGATCCACTGGAATGTTTGATGATCCGCTGAGACACATGGCGACAGAACTGTGGCACAACAGAGAACACAAAGAGTGTACATGTATACAAGTGGGTGGACCCGGTTTGTGTGTGTGTGTGTGTGTGTGTGTCGGGGGGCTTTGCACACCCTGAATGTGTGTGTGCTGCGCGTTGGCAGGGGTTCGAGCTGGTGAGGGGGAATTTCTCGCGCACTTTCCTGCACGTTGGCTACCACAAGATCACCGAGATTCCTGCAGGAGCCAGGAACATCAGCATTCGGGAGACAGTGAAGAGTAGAAACTACCTGGGTACACACACACACACACACACACACACACACACACACACACAGTAACAACACACGTCATGTTCAGCGACGGATGAACCTGACGTTGTCGTCCAGCTCTGCAGACACAAAGCGGCGTGTCCATCATCAATGGGAACTGGATGATTGACAGGCCCGGGGTCTTCACAGCTGCGGGAACACAGCTGACGTACCGACGACCCAATGAGATCCGCTCTCGCGTCGGAGAGTCCGTCACCGCCCCCGGGCCGCTCACCGACCACCTGCACGTCTACGTGAGATGAGAGGCTGGCGACAGCTGCGTTACGCTTTGTGTCTCCTACTCAAGTGCATGTGTGGATGTAATGTATCAAACGTGATGTTGGACCTCAGGCTTGACCACACAGCGATGAGAGTGAGTTGAGGATCTGTAAGATAAGATAAGATAAGGTAAGATAAGAACATAATTACAACATCACTGGATTCTGAATAATAGGTATAGGTAGGTCACGAGCCAGTGACACAGGGTTTGTTCAGTCTCTTTTTTCCCTGTGACCTTTGACCTCCAGGCCTCCAGACCCCCGGTGCGCAATGCGGATCATGTCGTCTGTGTCTCTCTTCCCCATAGTTGATTTACCAGCAGCCGGGTCCTGGTGTACAGTATGAGTACAGTGTTCCTTTGCCCAACACTGAGCCCACTCCTGAGCCCACACCACCTGCACCTCCATCTATACTGCCCCTGGGTGAGTGCTCACACACACACACACACTAACACACACACACACTTTACTTACAGCGGTGACCTTACACGACCAGAGTACCACTGTCTCATAAAGCGAGGCCTCTGGGTTTTACCCTGGGGATGGACACGTGGACCAGATGCATGTGTGGGCGTTGTCATAGTAACTTTGACATGTATGGTTTTTGAAAATATGACGATGACATTGATAGCACTGGACACAGTGGGCGGTCAAACTTCCCTCTGCCAAAGAGAACTTTCATTACTCTCCGAGAGACGGTCATCGCTCACTTGGGCCATATCTGATTTCATGACCTAATATTTAATATTAAAGAAACAACTGTGTCGTCAGACGCTGGACAATGTTTTTATTGGATCTCCTGCACACAGAGGTGAGCGGGCTTTCGTCATAGGCCATAAAGGGGGGGGGGGGGGGGGAAGGGGGGGGGGGGGGTGAACTAGGGCGCCCCCTGGTGGAGGGGTCGTTTGCCGCGAGCCCTTGAAAAAACAAACACAAATGATGCTCTGAAATACTCTGCAGCCCGTGCGGCTACAGTGGATCAGTGGCTAGAGCAGTGGCCTTTGGAAGCAAAGGCCACTGGTTCTAACCCTGCAGCGGTGTCACTGGCCCTGACACTGATACCCCGGAAAAGGCCCTCTGTGATTGGACGTGGTCAGAACTGTCTTGTCCATTTACAGACATTCGATCAGGAACTGGATTCGAAAGCAAAGACAACGCGTTTCAGCTCCCTCTGATGAAATGTGTGCTGCAAAAAACAGCGCCCCCCTCTGGACTCACGTATTGTGTTAACCAAGTATAAATATCTCCCTTATATATATATATATATAGAACACCCATTGGTCTCAGAAAAGTGATGAACAGGCATAATGGGACTCCTTTAACTTGCCTAAATGTTTCAAACCAGCAAGAAATTAAATGAGTTTGGTGTACGTCACGAAACTGTAATTCTAAACACTCGCTTTGATCCCATTAAGAGAAACTTGAATCCTTCTCCAAATATCTCATATCTCTTTGTTTCCAGAGGTGTCGCTGGTCTTGTTTTTGCCAACATTCACTATTAGTTTTGATTTTATCCATCTGTCCTCGACTCCCCCAATTCCCCTTGTTGTGTTTCTATACTTCCTACAAGTGTGAACTACAAATGTGCTCCTCATTGAAGCATCTGTGATTTACATCAGCGTGTGCACACCCACCCTGTCTCAAACACTGTACCGACTGGAGCCAGGAGGGAGCTCGAAAGCAGACTTGAAAGTTCAAATAAAAAGATATTTATTCAAACTAAAAAGGGCTCAGCTTGGAAAAACACAACGATGATACCCAAGACTAAATTACTAAAGGGAGTCACTAAGACGATAAAGCAAAACTCTGTAACTAACTAAAAGCACTCAACGAGGAAAAATACTAGGATAGAAAATCACTCACTAAGAGGAAAAACCTGACTGAAACAAAAGGCCTGACTAAAAAACAAAACACTAGAAAAATCGAACTAAAGGTGCTGCGCAAAAAACACGGGGGAAAAATACTAGACATGACTAAACTACAAGATGAAAAACAAGAACAAAAAACTGGATGAAGAACATGGAATTGTTCATTGGTTTGCTTGGACATGACAACAGGACAGGGAGAAAACACAGACTATATATACACACAGGGTGATGGGACACAGGTGGAGCTCGTTAGGGCGGAGCTGATAATCACACAGGGTGATGGGACACAGGTGGAGCTCGTTAGGGCGGAGCTGACAATCACACAGGCGGGAAACGCAAGAGGCGGGAAGGACAAGTGACCTGGAAGAGGAGAGTGACTGCTTCAAAATAAAACACAGGAAGTGCAAGACGTGACAAAACGCAACTTGACACCCCCGCGCTCCGCTGAACAGAACACAGAATACGTGACTTGAATTAAAGGTGCAGTGTGTAAAATGTCTGTTATTTTGCTCACCTCTAAAAATATTACAAAACAATTTAAGACTGACATTTTCATGAATTATAATCACCGAAAGGTATTTTTTTCATTCCATTACACTTAAAGGTGCAATGTATAAGATTTGGGTCATTTTTGTCAATTCTAAAAATATTGCAAAATAATTTAAGACTGACATTTTCATGAATTTAAAATCACCTAGATGTTGTATTTTTACATCTGTATTTGTATCCTTTGACGAGCCCATTAATACATGAGGAGTGGGTCCTCTCTACGGGGGCCGCCATGTTTTTACTGTAGCCCAGAGTGGACGTACAGAACATCGACTAAGTTTGAATGACAGCTGAAGTCTCCCATAGGTTCTCCTGCATGTTCAGAAGCGTGAGGGATACAACATGCAACTTCACCTCTGGAGGTCACCAAATCTTACACACTGCACCTTTAAAATATGTGCACCTGACCATGAATCTAACATGAATGAGGGGACATGACACCTCCTCCTCATCCATGCCAGTCATCTCTCTCTGTCTCTGTAGTCGAGCCAACAAGTGCATCAGCACCAGGTGAGAGTGCAAAGGGAGGTGACATGACCAACGATGACATCACCACTGAGTCACCCGCCCGCAGCCAGGCTCCCCCTGACCCCAGCGTCAACACCACCCCTCAGCCCAGCTACACCTGGGCTGAGAGTGGGCAGACCGAGTGCAGCGCCACCTGTGGCACTGGTGAGGAAGCGCACACAATAAAGACACATTGAATGAAACTACTTTGTAGATCAAACTTGGCCGTATGTGGCCCCTGAACTAAAATGAGTTTGAGACCCCTGAGTGAGGACTTGTACAATCTGTGACCACTTTAATAGGTACGATCCACTGGACCAGTTCAATGATTCTTCTTTGCTCTAACTCAAATTTTCACTGGAAATATAGAAAAAGCAAGAATCATGAGGTGATTCAAGATTGAATGATGTTGTAATTTAAGTCTAATGGTGGCATATAAAAAAACGTAAAGGTAGAACAATGGTATTTATAGTTATACAGTTGTACCTAATAAAGTGGACACTTGAGTGCATATTTGGGGTTTTAATTTTAAGTTCAGCAATAAAAAGAACAACACATATTTACATGAAGCCATAACTGTTTGTGCCAGTTCTCCCATTCAGTTCTCTGAATGTGTTTTGGTTTGTGTGTGTCTGTGTGTGTGTGTGTGTGTGTGTGTGTGTGTGTGTGTGTGTGTGCGTGCACACTTGCCAGGCAGGCGTCAGGTGCTCTGGGGGTGTGTTGAGAAGGATTCGCTGTCATCAGTTCCTGCTGACCTCTGCGACCCTGCTCTTCAACCAGTGAACCAGGAGGAAGACTGTAACACACAGCCCTGTCCTGCTTAGTGAGTAACACACACACACACACACACACACACACTCACACAAATAATGACTTTCCTACTGAACATATAGACTCATTCACAAGTTGAGACAGACACGTGTGCATTTATTCCCCGACATCTTCATTTCCTGTCACCTTCCCCTCTCTGCCTCTGGCTCACAGTTGGGATGTGGGCGAGTGGTCCGACTGCAGCCAGAAGTGTGGACCCGGCACCCAGCATCGCCAGGTCATCTGCCTCCAGGTCTCCCGTATCCATGGCAACGGGACGCAGTCCTCGGGCGGTGTCGCGCCGGAGCGGTGCGGGCTGTCCGACAAGCCGGTGACCCAGTCCACGTGTCAGCTGAAAATATGTAGCCAATGGGAGGTTCGATCTGAGTGGAGCAGGGTGAGGACGGACACACACACACACACACACACACACACACACACACACACAGAGCAAACACCTACCCCTCTGTACCTCCTGCCTGTGTCTCCCCCAGTGTTCGGTGCCATGTGGGGTGGGCCAGCGCAGCAGGGAGGTGGTGTGTGTGAGTAACCAGGGCGACGTGGAGGAGGATGGGGAGTGTAACATGAACCTGAGGCCAGACGCTCTGCAGAACTGCGACATGGGGCCGTGTGCGCGGAGCTGGTTCACCTCCCTCTGGAGCCAACGGGTAACACGCATGCTAACACTACTCTGCCTTCAAGCAGCTGTGGGTACGTGACCTTTGACCCCTGAGTCCAAGCAACAATTGGTCAACATTCGAAGAAACACACAAAGGCGAAGGAGAGGTGGCGTGTGCAAGAGGACACAAACACTGTGACCTTGACATTTGACCTCCCAAATATCGAATCTGTTAATCCGAGGACCTAGATGACCCCTGGGGCCAAATTTGAGAGCTGTCTCTTTACGGCATCCTTGCAGGTCCATTGTGCAGGATTTGGCGGCATCTAGTGGTGAAATCGTATACCGCAGCAAACCGGAACGAGTGTTTGAGAGAATCTATCATGGATTTCAGATTAAACATTTCCTAGTTTCGTAAGATTATATGCTGAAAGAAACACACTATTATTAGAATATCTCGTTTGTGCTGATAGCTTCATGTTAGCAGGAGGTGAACTCACGGCCCGGATTCAACATGTACATGCATGATAATCCTCAGTGCTCTGCAGAGTGTGGGAGAGGAAATCGAACGCGGACAGCAATATGTCTGATGGACCACGCGTCCAACCTCCCGCTGGACAGCTGCGACGGGGAGCGTCCGGCAGAGGTGACGTCCTGTGACTCGGGCCCGTGTCAGAACCGGGCGGAGTGGTTCACGGGGCCGTGGGCTCAGGTAAACGCACAGGGGCGGCGCGGACAGGGACGAGTCAGAGATGCCGCGGAAGGCGTGGTAACGGTTGCGTGCGTGTGTGTGTGTGTGTGTGTGTGTGTGTGTGTGTGAAGTGTTCGGCAGAGTGTGGAAATGGCACGCAGGCCCGCAGCGTGGCTTGCATCCTCACCAACGACGGCCGTATGGAGGTGGTGGACGTGTCCAGGTGCTCCGCTCTGCCTCGGCCAATCACGGCTCAGGGCTGCAGACTGAAGGCGTGTGGTGCCCGGTGGTACGTCACCGAGTGGAGCGCAGTGAGTGTCCCAGATGTCCCGACACGCTCTCAAACGTGTTTTAAAGGCGCAGTGTGTAAGATAACTTGTGTTACAAAACTATTACATACTGATATTTTCATCAATTTATAATCACCTGAATGTTTTTTTTTCCAATTATCCTTAAATGAGCCCAGTAATATATATTTACATGGGGGGGGGGTCCTCTTTGTGGAGGCTGCCATGTTTTTACAGTAGTAGAAGTGGACATAAACATCTTATGAGTTTGAATGACAACTGAAGTCGACCACAGCTTCTCCTGTATGTTCAGAAGAGTGAGGGTGAGGTGATGGATCCAACATGTCACTTCACCTCTAGAGGTCACCAAATCTGACACACTGCACCTTTAATGTCTTGCAGACTATACGTATCAAGTATCTGAAACAATAGACTGGGACGTGCTGACTTGATAAAGGGATATTCCAACCATTTTATCGCCTCCCCTCTATTTCTCTCTCTCTCTCTCTCTCTCTTCAGTGCTCTCGTTCCTGTAACGGTGGTTACCGTGTACGAGAGGTGCACTGTCTGATCGACAACATTGCGCCGATCGACCAGTGTGACCCCGGTTTGACCCCGCAGAGTCGAGAGGAATGCAACAAACAACCTTGTGTGGCGGAGATAAGTAAGTGTACGATCCCGCTGAGACTCTGTGCCCTCACTGTAGGTGTAGCTGAGGTCACATGGTTGGGAGGTGCAAGGTGAGTTTCAGTTTGACTCGGTCCCTGGTTTACAGCAGTTCCGCATAAAATGATTGAGTGCAAAATAATCTTTACTGCACCTCATGTTATCAGTCTGACAAAGAAAAGAAAGTCCACCCAGGAAAGGAACACTGATGTTTTTCGCTCAGAGTAATTCAGTGCCAGTCTCACAAAGTCATATCTTTGTGGCATATGAGTCATTAACAAACACACTGTAACCCTTCATCCAGGGTTTCCACTGTAAAACAAACATCATCTCCGAGCTGTCAGTGAAACTTAATACCAAAATATCAATGCGTGGCCACCAGTAGAGAGGTAATTGAATCACGAGTGGTTAATCACAATTAGAAAGTGACATTTGTTCCGTTTCATCCGTTTCTCTTTCCTTCCCCAGGTCCTTCGTGCAGGGACAACTATCACAACTGCGTGGTGGTGGTTCAAGCCCGACTTTGTATTTACGACTACTACAGAGGGGTGTGCTGCGCCTCCTGCTCCCGCATACAGAAGTCGTACCCCAGCTCATTTCAAAAGAACCACATCCGAAGGTGATACTGCCTCCGGAGGACAGGGGGTCACCGCAGGTCACAGCTTTAACTGCAGCGAACTGGGAAAACGTAAACGTCTTGTAGGCCGCATAATAATACACAGTTGCACAGTACGTGAGGGCTCAGACCATTTACATTGTCAGTTGTCTAACTTTGACATGAACTGATCATACTTGGCAGTGTACTTACCTATGTATTTATTCTTAATAAACGTGTATAACTCATGTGCTAGGATGGTTTTATGTAATATTGTAGATTGTACAGATCTAATTGTTAAATGATACTATTTGGAGTTCCAACCTTTATCGTGTGTGAGATATGGGTACAATCGTTGACATTTCAATCAATGTGAAGCGATTAAAAGATCATGTTGCTACACCATGTATTTAAAGCAACCTAGGATGAACTGTGTAAACTATCTGATTTTGATAGGACGCATGAAATATATTATAAAGTATTCCCAAATAAATGGAGAAAAATCATAAGGCTGGTGTTAATAATATACAAACATATATGAATGATTATGTGATGGATTCCGTAACAAGATGCAATAAGACTGAAGTGAATCCCAATTGTCATTGTAAAGATCAGCAGCTTTTAGGGGCACAGCGCCACTCACTGGTGAATGCAAGTAGTTCTGTGATCTATCTCCATATAATTCAGACGAATACAATTTCCGGTGAAACTCTACATACAAAACCTCTATGAACAACAAAAGCAAACATATGAGAACACGTCCATTCTGCACACACACCCCTCTAGTTCAGTCTAAAGCAGTTTCACAGCCACTTGTTGAAGATAGTAATACCATTGCTTTAATGGGACAGCCGGGCTGACAGCATGTAAAAGGCCATAATTCAATCACGAGAACTTAGGTCACAAAAAAGAAACATTAAATCAACACCAATGACACGTCGCATTCTCCGTTTGTAATTAAAACAAATCAAAAACAGCCTGGGGACCCAAAACTCGTTTTTACATACACACTCTGGTATTTTGTAGCTATACATTGTCTTCAGTGATGTTCCTGTGTTGCTCCCCGAGTCTGTCGGTGGCTGTGTGGCTGCGCTGATAGGTCCGTGCTAGTGGGCTGCTGAGGGTGTGTGACAGGAGAACATGTTTTGGGTGAGCCTGGGCCTTTGGCAAAGAGGGATGCAGGGTCCACATTCACCAGAAAATATCTGCATCCGTCAGGACAAAAATTGCTTGGACACCATTACCCCCAAAACATTCATGGCTCTCTGACCATTCTTATAAACCTCAAGCCCTTTCCATTATATTTTTCAATACCAAGTTGTTTTTTAGGGAACAGACATTTTCAGACACTTCTTCACCTCTTGATTTTTTTTTTTTAACTTTGTCCTTGGCCTTAAGTACCACACAGTACGAAGTTAATGTTACTGAAGAGTCTCAAACTCTCTGAAGTACGCCCTCCCCCTCCCCACCACCCCTTATTGTCCTGGAACCATAACAATACCCATTTATACAAGTCAGTTCTGAAAATACAATGGCAAGTGACATTTCTCCACTAGAGTTTCATTGTGAACAACAAAAAATATATTTCACTCCCCATCTGATTTGTTCAGCTTATCAAATGCAATAACTGGTTTGTTTTCTTTGTAGCATCGTACCAACATTCACCGGTTTCAATATTGTCGAAGTTTTACAAAGACATAAATATTGTAGGATACAATACAGTAAAAAATACAAAATAAACTTGATATAGATTTTTTTTTTCTTAAATGATAATTTACCAGAGGCAAACCCAGAAATGGATCTGTGACACTAGGCAAAAAACACTAGAATTACCCCCTGAGGTCAAATGATAAAAGAACAGCCATGTCTCAAACCAGAGCTTAGTCCCAGATAACTCACTACTTTTGTGTTATTCAGAAGTAGCGTGCTACATACAGGACTATAGGCAAAATGTGGGTGTCCTGTGTGGCACAGTCAATGTGAACTATGCAAGTGCACTAGTTTTGGGTGTTGTTACTACACTAGCGAGACATAAGCTAAGGAAAACTTGAAGGCACAATTATCTCGGGCAGAACTTACCTCGAGAGTATAACACATCAGCTGTGGTTTCAAGGGTGTGAGATTCAAATGGGAAGATGAAGGGGAAATCAAACGGTTTACAGCTCCAGGTATTAGGTCTGGAAATGACGAGGCAGTGAATCACGTTAAGGCCAAATTACTTTAGATCAACTAATCAAAATGTTCTGACAGTAAGATGATGTTAGACCTGACAAATCACAGATTTGCATTACGATATCAGTTTTTACACCAGAACTCTTTTTGTTATTTTTGTCATAACCTGGCTCCCTACATAGATATTTCTTCTCAAGGTTAAGTCAATTATATTAAAACAGCTTTTTTGCTTTTCTTTCAGAGGTTGTTCTAATGCACACTAATGTATAAATGTATGTTACAAGAATATACATGGGCTTCAGTCTATAATATTTCACCAAGGAGTACATCCAAGCATTCAGGGTGAGGACTTTGGCTTTGACAAGTTAGTCTACATATGCACAAACATGAAACATATGTAGAAAATGCACCATAGAAAACAAGGACGTGGAAAATAAAAGATAAACAGAAATGGACTAAATGGCTCAAACACTGATGAATCAACACTTATGGCCATTTGCTCACTCAGAACCATTTCCTGATTAAAAAAAAAGAGAAAACAGAGCAAAAGAAAATGTTTTCAAGTTTCACCTTCTCAGACCCTTGACAAGTTTCCTGTGATCACAGATATGTTCAGGGTTAAAAAAGGAGCATGAAATACAAAAAAGGAAAAAAAATGGACAGGGATTTGGAGGGTGTCAAGGGGTTAAGTTCAAGTTTATCATTCCTCATGTGCAAGTCAATATAAAAATGCTACAACTCGTACAACACTCTTGTCAACAGGACAGGTTCAGGGTAGGCCAAGAACCCCTGTAAGTTTGCTAAATAAGAAGGGGCTTGGAAATTGGCAGGACAGCTTTGCTCAGTCAACGTTGCGACACAAACTCCCTGTATTTCTATGGGTGTCTGCGTCATCACATCAGGAGCCAAAACAAGATTTCCATCCTTTGTCTCTTCTCTCTCTCATGGCAGAAGAGTAATCTTCCTTCTCCGCTGTGAAATGTCATTTGTCTGTCTTTTGTTCCTATGACATTGGCTGGGGTCGGCTACCCCTCCGTCACGTTACGTGCATCCCTCATTCACTGTCAGTCTCTATGTCTGTGTCAGACCACTGTACTGGGCTCAGCTTCCCATGGCGCTGGGCGTACTCGATGACTGCCGTGTAGCAAAAGTAGTACTGGTCCCAGGTCTGGATACTGAACGCCCTCTGCGTACGCATCCGCCGCACTGTCTGACGGACATCTACTGTGCCAATGTCCTCCAGCCGGGACAGGCAGATGTCCAACGTGCAGAAGGTACCTGAACAGAGAGCAGGTGAACAGAATATGACAGAGAGGTTAGTCAAGACTTTGGACTGATTTACTGATTTCACCTAAGAGAGCCATATTCTGTTTTCCCATGTCCTCCTGTCCATTAGTGGGTGAACTGTATATGTGAGGTGTGTTTCCAGTTAGATATCCCCATGATATGTGTTAGAGGTCCCAGGGTGCTCTTCTAGTACAAATGAAAAACAAAATATATAATGTGCCCCCCCCCCCCAAAAAAGAAAAGTAAAATGA
>JAFBJT010105374.1:93626-110392 GCA_016785325.1 Chascanopsetta lugubris
CCTCTAATAAAAAAAAAAAAAAAAAATAAAATATTCCCCCCCCCCCCCCCCCCCAAAAGAAGAGTAAAATAGGTCTCCTCTGAAACTTGACAACATAAGTGCAACGACGAGGGAAAACTTCCACCTGATCCATGATCCAGTAAAACAAATTGCTTCTTACTCCTCTAGTCTACATTGTTCCAACATAGAACAATAATAAATGTCTACTTCCTTAATATTTGCGTTTTTTTTTTAAGAATCTAAGACCAATACACTTGGATGGATAACAAAAAAGAGCATTTAAACTACGATATTTTCAAAGTCTTCTTGCTTTACCTGTGCGGCCAATGCCAGCACTGCAGTGCACAACCACAGGGGGGCCCCCTGGAGGCCCTGTCCAACTGGATCCCAGACTCTGAACGGCAGCCTCCCTCCTCTGTAGTACATGCTCACGAAAGTCCAGCATGGCAGAAGCACTCTTGGGCACGCCAAAGTCGGGCCAGCTGACATAGAGGTAGTGGCAAACCTCCCGTCTCTCTCCAGACTGAGAAACAGAGTAGAAAGGGTCAAAGAGGAGCAGATTCACTCTTCAGGACCTGTTTGGATATCACAGTCATGTCGAGACATCCTACAGTTTGAAAATATACCACTAAAAAAAGGCTGCAACAGATACGATATTTTATAAAGAAATATCAAATAATGGATATTTT
Source organism: Chascanopsetta lugubris (assembly GCA_016785325.1). Lineage (NCBI taxonomy): Eukaryota > Metazoa > Chordata > Actinopteri > Pleuronectiformes > Bothidae > Chascanopsetta > Chascanopsetta lugubris. The sequence goes on from JAFBJT010105374.1 coordinate 94,316, forward strand.
TGACTTACCTGTGTGTTGTAGAGTTCGAGAAGGGAGAGTTTGAAGTCCTGGAAAACCTGGATGTGTGTGTTCCTGACCAGGAAGTATCCATGCTGCTCGGTCCTGCCCTCCTCCAGGGGCCAGTACTGACCACATTTGACGCGTCCACGCTCCACAACCCTGAGACAAGCAACACACATCTCAGCCTCCTAATTCGACCTGAGCAGGTGATTGGACCTGGGTGCTGACACTGAGCCTCCTCTGGATTAGTCAGGTTGACTTTTAGGATTAATTCCAGATTAGTCCATTCAGTGTCTGCGCAACCCAATTCACTCTTAAGTTCCAAAATCAGAGTTGACAGAGCCTCACCTGGTGGTCATGACAATGATAAGTACCATCTGTTCCCACACCATGCGCCAGAAGTCACCAAAGGTTTTTGGCAGAGGACCTGAGGGAGATAAAAGACAGTCTGTGACCAGACTGTGCACTACGACTTAAGGAGCTTTTTAGGAGTTAAAGTAACGTAACAACTAACCCTGAGTTGCAATGTAGGCATTGCTTCTTTTGTACCCATCCATGAAACTGGCATTAATGTAATCTGGTGTCTGTAAACAGAAACAGTGGAAGCGAGAGGGAACTTAGACTCACCTGGTGTTAGAATCAAAATTTCTTGAAATATCTTGTATCAAACTTAACTTTAAATGCAAATATACCCAGACTTAAGCATGTACTAAATACAATTAACTGGAGAATATTGCCGATTTGCAGATTAATGAATGAATCGTTACCTCATCCTCATCATCCGAGAGCTCACAGAGCCGTACTCTCGACTGGTCCAAGCAGAGAACGTCACTGTACCTGTTCTTTATCTGATTGGATAGTTTCCTGTAAGAGCAGAGTTGAATTTAATGTGACAAACCGTGACAGAATGATATGCTCTGCTGATGTGCATCACCCGTGACCTTTTTGCCTTGATATCAAGATGGAAAAGACAAGACCGTGTAAAAAAAAAAATAAATAAATAAAGTTGGATAGAATATATCTCTCATCTCTTACTTGGAGTAATCGAAGCTGCCTGCTGGTGGCTCTTTGCGGATCTCCTCATACTCCTGATAAATCCCCTTCTTCTTCCTCCTCTTCACATGTTCCACCAGGTCCAGCACGGTCATGCCTCCTGGCTCCGGCATGTGAACAGACAACTCCATGCAGCTGTCATCATCGTCGGGATCGCACAATGAGGACAGGGGCGGGGAGTGAGAGGAGGGTAGATGGGGCGGTCGGGGCAGGGATTTCTGGGGTAAAGGAGGCACCCCTTCTTCCACCTCAACCTCCTCCACATCTTCCTCTTTAACACCCTCATCCTGCGGTCGACAGTCAGAGTCCGTTTCCTTGCAGTCCTCCACATCCCCATCACCTTTCTGGGAGAGCGGTGTGTCAGGGGGCGTGTCTGACTGGGGAGGGGCTTGGTGTCCACGACCATTCATGTTAGCATTGAGGCTCGAGCCACTGGTGGCCATGTTGGCTTCGCTCACAGCTGAGCCATTCCAGTGTTGGTGGTTCCCCTGCAGCCTGTTGACAGCGGCGTTTGGGTTCTGCTGGTACTGGCCGAGGCCTCGAGTCCTGCCCTCCACAACACTGCAGTGGTTGTGTGGGTTAGCATTATTATCATCGTAGCAGTTAGAGTTAGCCACAGCCATCTCAGAACCCAACTGTGTATTTATGTGGGTGTGGGACAGGGTAGCACCTGCACTGGTGTTGCTGCACTCTAAGCTGTAAGAGCGCAGCAGGCTTCCCACACAGTCATGCGTGTCATGTTCCTGTGTGTCACCCTGAACAGTGTTTGTTTGAACGTTAACACAGGACTGGATCCAGGCGACGTGGCTGTACTGGGACGTCCCACCCAGGTGTTCAGGGAGGGAGGAGACTGGGATGTGACTGGGCAACTCGGGAGCTTTCACTGTGCACACCTAGAGATTGCAGATCAGAAGAAAGACAATTCAGATGACAAACAACGAACAAATGATGCATCATGACATAAGCCACTGATGAAGATAGACAGCACATACTCGTTCTCTCAGCTTCTCACGCACGAATAGACGGAGGACCGTGAAAGGTGCTCGAAACCACAGAGGCGACGAAACAATAAAGACGCACTTTAGACGAGCTGGAAATGCACCCTAAAATAAGGAGCGAGACAGTTTTAACACTGAAAACCAGAGGTTGGGTAAATAAGACAGCAGCAGAAGATGTTCCAGATATTTACCTTGAGCAAATTGAGTATCTTGACACAGAGCTCATAGTCAAAATTACCATAACTGGAGTTGGTCATGTCGTAGATAAATATGAGTCCTTCTCTTTGAGTTTGTACACTAAATAGGAAACAAGAGAATATAATTATTTAAAAGCAGCAATTGAGCGTGAAAAACGTGTATCTTTATAGATATATATCTTTACATTATTTTGCATTTTATATATCCTGCTACAAAAGAACAATCCAACACAGATTATGAGTTTTGCAAAGACTGTGTCATAAGTCTAATATCTAATGGAACATAGACAATGGTATGTAGCATGTGTATGGCACTTGTTACCATCATTGAAATATAGCTATAGAACAAAATATGTGGAGCCCATTGGTAACGACGAAAGACTAGACAGCTGCAGTCATCTCAGGTTAAAGCCTGGTCAACATAGCAACTGCCTTTACAAATTGCTCAATGTGGTTTTGTAATTGCTATAATATAATTAACATTTAATCTGAGGTTTAATTTATTGTGTGGTTTCTCTAAATATGTCTCTGAAGGATTGCGGTTCCCTTCCCAGTGATTGCAGAGCATCAGAGTGCCTTTCAGCGAAGCTACACACGGCTCCTCTCGGCAGGCTTGCATTTGAAGTGGATCTAAATGTCAACCCCTTATGTTGCCGCCATGATCCTTTCCCTTCTCTATTTGTTACATGATCTCTGACAGCCAAGAATGTTTAAAGGCAAAGCATAGGCTCAGTCCGACGCTGTTCTCAGCACAGTCATGGTTCTGCTGCTGTTCAAAATGTGTTTACAAAGTAAAAACCAATCTGGGAACCTAACGCCATATATTTGTAAATAAAGCACATTTCACAGAAGTGAACCCTAAACCTAAATTTAATTACAGATATTGACAAAGACAGTCAAGTTTGGGGAATTACCACTCTATGGCTTTATCCAGCTGATAGATGATGGCCTGAAGCACAGCTTTGTGTGTGGTGATGTCTGGTCGATGGAGACGAGCAGTGAACAACGCAAGAGCAGCACCTTTAGCATCACGACCAGGCTGGTAGGAACATTAAGCGACCATCACACACATTGTTGCAAAATCACTCTGCTTCACCATTATGTTCTTCACAAAATAAAATTAGAAATTCTGACAAAGCATTTCAAAATCATATGTATCATGTTCAATCTAATTTTCTAATTGCTAAATGATTAATTAATGATCTTTTGTGGTTCTTAATGATCAAACAACTCACCAGGACTGTAAATTTCCCATTGAGCAGCTCAGAGCGAAGCGGCTCTTCATCAGGGTTGATATTGATGATGCCCTCTTTGATTCTTGTGTTCTAATAAATAAGAGAACATATTCTGGTCAGTAAGAAGGTAAACATCTATCAGCACCAAAAAATGTCAGTCATTAAACAGAATATCTTAACATCACCAAATGTAGCCTCAAAAACAACTGCACCAAATATGTAAAAGAAAATATAACTGGAGGCGCAAGTCACAGTTTTTATATTGGTTCAAATTACGTATAGTGTAATTGTCCATGATGCTCTCTACAACCTTGCATTCACAATTTTATCTATAAGTGTCATCTTGATGGATAAATATTCTTTTCAGTTGTGTTAATAATCAAGGGCACTGCAATACCTTGTATGCTTGGAAAAGGTCAATAGCCCTGGAGACATCAAATTTGCGGGCCATAAGAAACTTAACAGCTGTTGGTTGGGAGACAAGCCCAGCACTGTGAGGCTGCTCCCTGCTACGCACTTCACCCAGGAACTCTTCCACAGCCTGGACAGACATGAGGGTGGGAGATGAAGAAAACATGTGAGCAGTGTGTGTGTGAGTAGAGGTGAAAGCAACGACTTGTACGGGGAATAAGCAAAGTTAGAGCAGCTGATAGAGATACATCAAGGGCTTGGAGATCAAGGACTGGGGAAAGAGACTGGCGGATGATGGGGATGACATGTAACAAGACATGAAAGAAAACAATCCACTCATTTCCTCCCAAACACACCTTCAAATTTAAACCCAGCAGGAGCAGACCACATGAATGGGTATGACAGACTACACCACTGACTGCGTATGACAGCTGAATACACTCTCTCTCTCTCACGGGACAATGATTTTTTTTTTAAAAGTGCAACAAGTGAAAATGTAATGCCCAAACAAGGATTCAATGTGAGTTGTTAAGCAGACGTGAGTCATCTAGATGCATCTCATGACCAGTTTCAGATGACGTTTTGATTAACTGATGTGCAACACAATAGAATCATTCATTAAATATATAAGAACATCTGTGTGAGATAGATAAACAGATAGACCGAAGTTTATATGGCATTATTTATGCTTAGCAATAATAATGCAATGTAATTGCATTCCGGTTCACAAGTGAGTAACTGCACCATAAATTTGACTCGAAATAAAATATCGATCACATGTTTCTGAAACATGGTTTGGATGGTCAGTTGGAGTGTAAAGGGCAAATGGTAGGATTTAGTAACATCTTGTGGCTTGGCTGTATGTTGTAACTGAATATCCCTCTTCTCCCCATTCCCTTCCAAGCATAGAGGAGAATCTATGCTCGCCTTTAAATTGTCATTGGTGCAAAAAGAAGCATTACATTTGTCCATTTTGAGCTCCTGTAAAAACATGCTGATTCAACATGACAATCTTTAAGCAGTAAGAGGTACAAATGTCTTTTTCTAGGACAATGAAAACAACAAGTCATACATTTAATGCGTAATGATATATATCACCATAATTATTACAACAGTGGTGGAAATATTTTCATTAAAATTGTATATGTCATACCTTTAAAAGGTGCAGTCTGTAAGATTTGGTGACATCTGATGAAGTTGCACATTGTAGAGCATGCCCTAAATTGCCATTATAACTAAAAAGATGTTTACTATGTCCGCTCTGGGCTACTGTAACATTGTAGCCCCCATAAATAGGACCCTCTCATGATGTAGGTATACTGAACATTATAAGGCTCATTTTGGCTCAAAATATGGGGGGGAAATGGCATGCAGTCATTAAAATGTCAGTATATCATTTTTATCTACAGATAGAAGTGCCTAAAATTGGTTGGAATCTTACACACCGCGCCTTTAAACTGTTATATAATTGTTGGAGAGTGAGGAAGGAGGTACTACATCAGGTCATATTATCATTACAATCCTTGTAAAAGATGGACAGGGGAATATTTACTTATGTACCTCCACCAGTGCCAGGACATCAGCGAGAGAATAAGGCGGCTGGTCGTGGTGGAATCAAGCAAGAAAAGACAACAAATCGCAAAAGCTACCGAGATAAACAGGTTCTACTATAAGTAGCATCGGGGCAGGGAATCGATTGACGTGACGGATTCTGGGAAAGCAGTGTTTAGAAACCGGGACACAAACGGAGAAATGCGGGAAGCAGGGTGGTGTGTTCCGTTACTTAGCTTATTACTGCTCAGATTAAGTGACCATAACGGCATTTAAACTATTTAAGAAAATACTTTTGTTACCGTGAACAATGTGCTACATTCGTTGTACTCCCCTCAGTACTGAGCCCTCCTCTTCACCAGAAAGTGATGGCAACAACAATGCTAAGAACCGGAGGCTCAGTTCTGTGAATTCTCCACCGTAAATCTGATAGCTTGCTGCTGGGCTCGCAGCAAACACTCGCGCGGTGCGAGTTGACTGGTTTTTTGGTTTGTGTACACGGTGTCACAGTACACGGAGACAGCAGGAATCCAGGGCAGGTCGAATTTCACACCCGCACCTGGTTAAACACACTTTTCAACGTCTGACAAGAAAGCTGTCGAGGAAATTCCCTGGAAGTCAACAATAGCCATTAGCATCGCCTAGCGGCTAGGTTACATGTGGTGGCTGGATGGCTAACGGGAGCGTGAAAGACTCATCAAGTACCGAGTGTCCGGTCAACCGTGTGATAACAGGCACTGGTGGTTGCCGTAAACCATAACAGCATATTCAATTTCTCCATAAAAGTATATAACATCAAGGGAACTGGGAGTCGAAATACGTAGCCGGTTAAGTGCTAGTGACTGCTAACAAACGCCATCGTGCTAACACACATGCTAACTGCTGTCAGTCACATCGAAGTCAGGGTGCGAACGGGCCAGTCGTGTTTGCTACACCTCCTCGTTCCCGGAAACCAACATACCAACAAAATATATTGGAAAAATCCCCGGTTATATGAGGAAGTGAATGTGACATGTGTAAACACGGAACACGAAGGGAAAATAGAGGGGAAAAATCGTCAAGGAATCCTTACCAGCTGCTCCTGCGTTGTCAGGGCTTCCGCCATCTTGAAGCCTCCGCAACGTCGCAACGGGCGCGCCCACTAGCTACTCGCTCACGCCCGAGACCCACTTCGAAGCCCCGCCCACACTAATCAATTTACCATTCATTCAGCATCAATCAACATGTCTTCATTGATACTTCTGAAAATAACTGCAATCTACTCAAACACTGTGTTCACTGCTACATATTTATCACTCAAAAATCTGCTTGTCAAAACATGTAATTTTGAAACAAAACATGTGTTGGTCAAGAGACACAATGATTAAAATGTTTTTATGAAAATATTATTTTACAATACAAAAACTCAAAGAATGTGTTTGTTAATGCATTAAACCACAAACAGCAAAAACAACAACAGCAACAACAACAACAACAACAGCTACAACAACAACAATTATTAACATTATAACTTGAGTGGTAGTAGTGGCACAACAACCACCATCCCTACAACTACTGTTACTTCTACAGAAAGTGTGCATAGGAACGTTTGCGTTGGGTCTTTTGTTCCGCCGAGCAGGTTTTGCGTAACACCGGGGCGGAGCAGCGGACTATTTGATTTCGGATTTTTCAGTTGGTAAACAGATAGAAAATGTTTACACGTTGTGTCCTAAATCATAAGTTACTTGTGGAATAACTATTTTCGTCTACCCGTTCAACGTTTCTTTACGTTGATGAAGACAGGTTATCAACGTGTGTCATGTTGACAAACATCCAACTCCTCACACGTTGGGTGGAAACTGCTCAGCTCAGCCAGTATGAGCACAGCGGCTGGTCCAGTGAAGAGGAAAAGTTATCTGGGTCAGCACCAGATCAAGAAGAAAAGAGGGTACGTTTCTGTTTTTACTTATCTAGGTCAATTTTTCATATTATGTTATTTTCTCTGTGTTTTTTATTTTGTTAAAGTAAAACATACAAAAACTGTACTGCTGTTTTTATGAGTGTTTAATCACCCGAATGCACAAATTGTCTCCTTTACCATAGAATAAATAGAATTCACATTGTGAGTGTGTCCTCTCTACCTCACTGTGTATTTACACTAACCCACAATGGACAAAGTAAACATCATTACAGTTTTAAAACGAACAGAGGTCTACCTTAGATTCTCCTACCTGTTTGGTAGTGAGGGATGGGATGAGGTGCTTTTCCACACGTCACCACCAGACGTCACTAAGTCCTATGCACTGACCCTCTAACCTCATAAGTTTGAATTCGAGCACATACTTTCCTCCACAGCTTTCATGCTCTCGATGAGCCTCCACACGGAGACAGGCCGTCAGACGGAGCAAACATCTCCAAGGTGAGTGTGACCTCATGGACGGACGGCTTTCCTCATCCTCGTTTGCCGTTTGATCACCTCTTCTGTTTTCGGTCTCAGGATGGAGGAGGAGCAGTTTTCCCACTGGGAGAATCCACATTAGCGCTCGACGAAGAGATGCTGCAGGTGCTGGACGCTGTCGACCCTGCGAGGCCATCAGCTAACAATGCTTGTCTGACAGCCGTTAAGAAAGATGCACAATTTGAGCCACCATCGTCGTCATCAGCTGCTGGAGACAGAGCACCTAAAGGTCAGCGGCCCCGCAGAGACCCCAGCACCCGGGGGAGCATTTGTGCGCGTGGTGATGATAGCAAGAGACCAGGGTGGACGGCTGAATGCAAAGACCTTGCACAGAAACTTCTCTTCAGTGAAGATTCAGAGGAAGCGAAGGAGGCTGAGAAGGCTCCAGGATGTGGCCAGTCGGCGCCCGCATCAGCCCCCGTTATTGAGGGGCCGTGTCAAAATCTAAAGAGTAGTCAGCAAACAGGCAGATCCACCCAGTGAGTTTAAACCCATTGCCCACTTTTCCTTTAGTCTCTTTTAAAAAAAATCATGTGTACCTTTTTTTTGACAACATCCTCTTTGTGATTCACCAGGAAAAAGGCTGCATCCAAAAGGAGAGACGGGAGTGGAACCAGTATGAATCCTGACCCTACTCACGATGAGCCAAGAGACTACATCTTGTTCAGTCCCACACGTCTCGCAGCTGCAGTGAAGAGGGGCAAGCTCCAGCAGTCAATACAGAATCAGTCTGCCTCTGTGCTCACAGTCCCCACTGGATTAGAGCTCAGTGCTGTCAGTGACACTTTACCTCAGCCAGGTGAATGATTATTTGAAGTCACACATTTATGAAACCTGTCTGATTTTGAGTGAAATTTATATTTATGGTCAATTCTAAAATATTTGAACTCCTCCTTTTCTTAAGCTGCCAACATTTTTTAGAAAGTGTAAACCGAGTGCTTTGTGTGTCCTCTGCTGTAGACGTTGCCCTGTGCGCTCCCTCGGACCAGGCTGAAAAGCTGCTCTTATCCAGTTGGGGTTTGCCGAAACCCGTCCTTGAGCGCTACCAGAAACATGGAGTGACTCAGATGTTTGAGTGGCAGGCTCAGTGTCTCACTGTGGGACATGTGTTACAGGGCGGAAACCTGGTGTACTCCGGTAAGTAAGCGAAGACTCCATTTTTTTCATCCATCTTTTGTAAAACTGTTTCAACTTTCAACTTTTTGTGCTTTTATTGTTATTGCAGCGCCCACGAGTGCTGGAAAAACTCTGGTGTCAGAGCTGCTGATACTGAAACGTGTGTTGGAGACAAAAAGAAAAGCTCTCTTCATTTTGCCCTTTGTCTCTGTGGCCAAAGAGAAGATGCACTATCTTCAAGTGAGGGAGACGTGAAAACAGAATTATACACTGAAGTTACGATGGACAAAGTCAGTGTGTTCGTCTCCATCTAAAAGTCTTGTGTCTCTGCACCTGTAGAGTGTATTCGAAGAGGCAGGAGTTCGTGTGGAGGGATACATGGGCAGCACCTCTGCCGCTGGAGGATTCACAGGGCTGGATGTGGCTGTTTGCACCATAGAAAAAGCCAACTCTCTGCTTAACAAACTCATCGAAGAGGACAACATGGGTTTACTCGGTAACATTTTTGATGTGTTAATTTGATGATCGAGAGAAAATTCTCCATTCCACGTTTTTTCTTCGATGGCAAAGAATGGACAAACCATGATGTGGCATTTAGAGAGAGGCTTTGGCTATTTTGCTGTATGTTATTAAATCCTGCACATGGCACCTTTAATTATTTCTAGGAACATTTGTGAAAATGTCAAAAAATCACAGAATGAGGGAAGGAAAAGCCTTTCATTTTTAGTGATATCTGTCAAGTCTTGATGGAAGTAACTCCCGTTAGAGCACAAAGTATGAGTCTGACAGTTGTGTGAATTTGTGTTACCAGGCCTGGTGGTGGTGGATGAGTTGCATATGGTCGGAGACTCTGGAAGAGGATACCTGCTCGAACTGCTTTTAACGAAAATCCGCTACATCGCAAAGAAGCAGAACACTACAGAGTCTGTTTGTTTGTCTGTTTCACCTGAATCTCAATTTCATGGGTAAAGATAATGTTGATCCGTTAATGCCATTACATCTATTTCAACAGGTCTCTATCTGAAGGTGTGCAGATTATAGGTATGAGCGCCACCTTGCCAAACCTCTCCCTCTTGGCTGGCTGGTTGGGTGCAGAGCTTTACCAGACTGACTACAGACCTGTGCCCCTGCAGGAGCATCTGAAAGTGGGCTGCAGCATCTACGATAAGAGCCTGTCCGTGGTCCGACAGTTCACTCCCGCACTCCACGTCAAGGTAACGGAGATGGAGGGCTAATCATGCCTGATGTATGATTTCTGCTGACCAGTAATAGAATCATCCGCTGTGATATTTCCTGCTTTAAAGGGCGATGATGATCACGTAGTGAGCTTGTGTTATGAGACGGTGAGAGAGGGCCACTCTGTGCTGCTGTTCTGCCCCTCGAAGAACTGGTGTGAGAAACTTGCTGATGGTATCGCAAGGGAGTTCTACAATCTCAGACACACTGGTATGAGTAAGTTATACATTTCTGATATTTATTTACTTTTTTCAGCTTGATCATTGACTTTTTTTTTTAAAGTCAACAAAATTGTTTGCGATATAGCATGCAGGGTTTTCCTAAAAACAAATTGAAAGACTTGAAATAAGAATACATTTCATTCACTTGTCTTAAATGAGCCACTGGAAAAGGCAAGGATTTACTATCAGTGCATGTTGTATTTTGTAAGATGTGAGGTATAAACAGTATGAATATAATTTGTGTGATCTAATATACATGTAGAAGTTAAATGACTGCGCATCATCCAGGTATAAGAGGTACTTCCGCATTTTTGTCTTTCTCTCAGATCAACAGGGCGACACTGACCTCCGGCCAGTGTGTCTGAATCAAGAGGGACTAGTGGATGTTTTAGCCCAGTTGAGACGCACTCCCGCCGGACTCGACCCCATCCTTCAGCGAACTGTACCATGGGGCGTGGCCTTCCATCACGCAGGTCACTCACTTCCATCACCCCCCCCCCTACCCACAACAGACTGTGGACTGAATCATAGAATCATTAAGTGTCTCACTGTTCTGCTGAATCACCTTCTCACCGTAGGTCTGACATTTGATGAACGTGACGTGTTGGAGGGAGCTTTTCGTCAGGGCACGGTCAGAGTCCTCGCCGCCACTTCCACCCTCTCATCAGGAGTTAACCTCCCCGCGCGCAGGGTCATCATCCGAACCCCGACTTTTAATGGACACCTGTTGGACCCGCTCACGTACAAACAGATGGCAGGACGAGCAGGGAGGAAAGGAGTGGACACCACAGGTACGGAGAAAAGTTAGTCCTGCAAAAAAAAACACCATCAACAGACATTTACGTCAGTGTTGTTTTTTCTTACGTCAGGTGAGAGCGTGTTGGTCTGTAAGGAGGTGGAGCGTCAGAAAGGGGTCAGTCTCCTCACAGGTTCTCTGCAGCCAATCAGCAGCTGTCTGGTGAGAAGGGAAGGGGAGGGTGTCACCACAAGCATGCTGCGAGCCATCCTAGAGGTATGATCAAATATTTATGTTATTCACTTCTATCATGTATGCAAATCATTCCCTGTAAATAGAACAGCCGTGTTGGATTCATCTCAAAGTGACAAAACGTCTACACCTATACACTCTCTGGACGCTTTCATCCCTTGTTTGTGTTGTCCCAATTCACAGATCATAGTCGGCGGCGTAGCCAGCACTCCGCAGGATGTGGGGATGTACGCTTCATGTTCTCTCCTGGCTGCCAGCATGAAATGTGACGGCAAAGACAAATCAAAAGAAGAGACCAACAAAGGGGCCATAGAGGCCTGTGTGGAATGGCTGATGGAGAATGAATTCATTAACATCCAGAAGGACGGAGAAGGTACTGGCACCACACTCACAGTGCTATTTTATCATATGCCTGACTGAAAATTATAATCAGGCAATAAATGCATCTGGCCGGTCTTCAGACTCTACCTATAAATAACAAGATATAACCCAGAATGATATTTTACTCATTTCGGTGATTGTTTCAATTCATATAATGTCTCTGGCAGATCCAGAGGAGAGATACTGTCCCACTCAGCTTGGTGCTGCCACCCTGTCCTCCTCCCTCTCCCCTCCTGAGGCCCTGGGAATATTTGCAGATCTCCAGCGAGCCATGAAGGGCTTTGTGCTTGAAAATGATTTACACATTCTCTATCTGGTACATCATCATTAACCTTCGTTCACATTCATTCACCCCCGGTATCTCTTGTTTAATTGGGTTCATATGTCATTCATTGTCCTAACTCTCCCCAGATCACCCCGTTGTATGCAGAGTGGACAACCATAGACTGGTATCAGTTCTTCTGCCTGTGGGAGCAGCTCCCATCATCGATGAAAAGAGTAGCAGAGCTGGTGGGCGTCCAGGAAGGTTTTCTGGCACGGTCCGTCAGCGGCAAACCCGTCGCCAAGACAGAAAAGCAGCGTCGACAGATGGCAGTTCATAAACGGTAAAGCTCATTTTCATGTCAATCACATTTGCTTTGAAGCCTGTTTACCAGAGTACTGACTCACAGTTCATCCCATTTAGTGCGTACAAGTACAAACCATGAATAATCTCCGTATCTGTAGAAAGTCAAACACATTTTAGAGAGGATTTTAACTCTACTGATCTTTCATCCGTTGTCATTACACAGGTTTTTCACCACCCTTGTACTCCAGGACCTTGTGAATGAGGTGCCCTTGGGAATAGTAGCATCTAAATACAACTGTAACCGTGGTCAGTTACAGTCTCTCCAGCAGTCTGCTTCTACATATGCAGGTAACAAAGCAAATGTAACACTGTGGAATACACCTACACACCTTACATTGAAAAAGGAGGATGGTAACAGATATACTAGTACCGTGAAGCAGGCAGCTGGAGCACTTCAGAATATTGTATAGACTGAGCAGACTTCATTCCATTAGCTGATGTTGCAGCACCTATAGGCATCATCCATAAGTGCTCATGCTTATTGCATCAAATTTCTGTGAGAGAGTTCACCAGGTCCGAGTGCAGTCTAGACCCAGAACACATTTCCTTGAATGTGGCTCAGAGCTATTTCCCACACACGACCCTAATCACATGAATAGTGGCGGTGATCGTTATCGATTGATACATACATAACGATATCTTGAAAATAGTGCACTCATTGCCATCTACTCCATTTTGTCTCTCAGGAATGGTGACGGTGTTCTGCAAACGTCTGGGCTGGCACAACATGGAGCTGCTGTTGTCCCAGTACCAGACCAGGTTGAGCTTTGGGGTCCAGAGGGAGCTGGTGGACCTCGTCAGGGTTTCCCTCCTCAATGCAACTCGAGCCAGAGCCCTCTTTGCGCAGGGGCTGTGCACTGTCGCTGAACTGGCCAGAGCTACGGAAGCTGACGTGGAGAAAGCTTTAAGGAATGCTGTCCCATTCAAGAGGTGCGAGTTTAAAGCCCCCTTACAACACTCAAGTACAAGAGGGCAGGCACAGTATTGCACTCCGCTTAATACCATCGCCCCATTTCTTTGATAAAGTTTATGATGCCGCTATATATTTGAGTTCTTTCTCAGTTATACAGATATTTGCGCTCTCTAAAAGAATTGTTAACAAGACAATCGTTGAAGTGTGAGACTATCTTAAAGCATCAAGGCCCACCTCTAAGTCTGTGTTGTTCTTTCTGTTCTCCTCAGCTCCAAACGTGCAGTGGATGAAAGTGAGATGGAGGCGGCTGAGAGACGGAGCCTTCGCTGTGTGTGGGTGACAGGTGGACGGGCCCTGACGGAGCAGGAAGCAGCCACTGAGATAGTTAACGAGGCCAGAGTTCTCCTTCAGGAAGACCTGGCCCGGCTGGGAGTTCAGTGGGACCCGACGACACTTCCTCCTGGAGCTCCTGCTGTGGACAGCTCTGACAACCCCCACAGCCGTGACTCGGGAACAGCGTCTGGCTCACAAGTGGCACGGAGAGGAAACGATCAAGATGAGTCGACTGGAAAGAGGCTCAGGAAAAATAAGAGTAGAGAAACTGACAGACAGATAGAGGAGGGTAGAAGTGAGAAGAGAAAAATGAAGACAGCAGGGGGTGACATCAGGAAGGGGCAGGGGAAACCTGCTGAGGAGGCAAACGGGAAGCAAGAGATGCACAGAGAGGACAGGACAGACCCAGAGATCAGACACACAGATGAGGAGATGCCAGTGGAGAGTGGCAGCAGAGGAACAGAAACAGCAGCAGTGACAAATAAGCAACTGTCTCATGCAGAGGAAACAAAAACGGCGAATGAAAAACAAGAAAGAGAACTGTCCGTCAGACGGGAGGAAATGGAGGATGAGGCCGCAGTCTCAGGCAGACCTGTGGGTCAGCGAGTGAAACGGCCTGTTCCTGTGAGGAGTCTGACGCAGGAGCTGGCTGAGATCTTATCCAGCCCCCTGCAGCCGCCAAAGCCTGAGCCCACGCCTCCTCCAATGCCTCCTCCTCGCTTCCGAGCCCCGATGTCCTGGGTAGAGCAAAGGACGGGCACCACAGGGCCCGGTGCCTCACCCGTGCAGCGAAGAGAACCGGAGCGCTCGAGAGCTCTGAGCAAAGTGCTCCACTCCATACAAGCTGTCCAATGTCCACCACCAGACCAAGAGGCCGCGCCAACATCTCACCTGGTATCAGCCAGCAACCTCGGACCCGCTGTCCCACAGCACACCACTGGTCAGACTCCTCCCGCAGTCTCTCCCCCAGTTCCCTCTCTGTCTCCTGAAGCAAAGCGAAGGCGAGTAGAGGCCGAACAGACGGAGAGGTTTTCATCCCCTGAGCTGTACGCAGGAGACGAGAGAGAGGAGGAAGCCGAGCCAGATGCTGAGAAGGGCGAGGAGAGCTTCGGAGACAGCTTTGAGTTGGACAGTCAGACGGAGAGGATAATCGGTCAGCAGACACACCAAGACAGAGTCGGAAATGATGAGAGAATGAAGAAGACGGGTGAATTGGAGGCAAAAGAGGAGGATGCGGCAGAAAGTGCTGCGGAGGTGAAGGGCGACACAGACGGGGCTGGGAATGGAGATTCCACTCTCGACCAGTGTCCTCGATTCAATATCTCTCTCACAGACAGTCAGATGGAGCTCATCCTTAACACCAGCCACCAGGTGGGTCATCAGAACCACCAGCTAGACATGTACTGCAGTTAAGCTAACCAAACACCTGTGGAAGTGAGGGGACATGTCTGGCTCATTAGCGTTAATACGAAAAAATCATTACAACAGTCAACACGCACACATCAAAAAGTGTTTTTATACCAAAAAAAGTTGTCTGAAGCACCTTTGATAAGGATATGCCGTTGTTTTCACAGGTTTCCCCTGGTCCTGGTGGCACTGGACACGTGGATAAAGATACAAATGAAATTTGTGATGATGGTGAAGACGACGACGACGATGATGATGAAGCCCCGCCTCTAAATCAGGTGGCTCGTGAGAGTCCCAACAGGAGCAGCAGCTTCCTGTTCGACAGCCTGTACGACAGCTCCCTGCTGGTCGGTCTGAGCCCGAACCCTGCCCCTCACCAGTCCAACGAAGAGGAGGCTGTCGGCCAGGAGGGAGAGCGCCCCCTTCTGTCAACCCAGGAGCGACGGCGCAGTGAGCTCCTCGCCAACCAGGAGGCTGAAAAGCACGAGGCCATCCAATGGGGCGAGTCCTCCTTTAACCTGTCGGAGTGGGGGGACTCGCTGGTTGTGGGTGAACACTTTATGGAGCGGCAGAGTTTGCTCCGACAGACGGAAAGATCGCGGAAAGAGGAGGGCGCTCAACATGAAGAGGAACAGCTGTCGAATCCTCAACCTGGACCTCGTCCAGTAGATGCGCAACATGATCACACTCAACATTACACTGTTGAACAGTTCACAGATGAGACAGCAGGTGGGAGACCGGAGAGGACGCAGAAAGAGGCTGTACATGGAAATCAGGAAGAGAAGGACAAGGAAGTAAAAATGAACATTTTATCATCAGATAATGCACCTGAGAGAGACCTTCACTGCAGCCCTGGTTTACAGGAAATCTTTGACCGTTGGCCGAGTATGTCGGACACAGCTACTCAGTCCCACGTTGCTGCTGCTGCTGCAAACACAGTGGACACTCCAGATCCGCACCGAGCGCCGGTAC
>JAFBJT010105375.1:19136-35522 GCA_016785325.1 Chascanopsetta lugubris
ACCCCCCTCACCCCCCCCCCCCCCCTTGATGTAATCACTGAGGGATTATGGGACATTACAGGTGTCGGTGTATTTAATTGTTGTAAGCATCACGTCGAGTACTTTTCTATTTAAATGAACATTTGCGGGGGGAGCTCATCCTGCTGCCGTTGGATCTCCACCCCCCCTCACACACAAGCACTTTTATATATATTTTGTACATTTTTGATACCTTTTTTTGGTTGTTTTTTTAAGAAAAAATGGAATTCGTGCGAGTTGAGGCGAATCTGCCCGCGTTCATCCGACTCCTCCCCGATGTGTTATATTTTCAAACTGTACATAATATGAATGAGTTTAAAAAATAAAATATTTTGTTGGACTAGAACTTCTCCCCGCGCTTTCCTCTTCCCTGCTGTTTGCCGTCCGTCTGTCTGGCCTCCATTCACATTCATGATCACATTCACGGGCACTGGCACGCAGCTGCCGGGGGGCCTCCTCTTAATCCGCCACCTCTCTGTTGACACTCATAGGAAATGGCGGAGCTGAGCAAATAATTTGCCTAATGACTTATAACACTGTCACTGACAATGACGGCCGGCGCAGCTCGCGCTGCTTTATTTGTTTCCAGTGGGAAGGAAGGAGCGACGCGGCCCCACGCTGAGAAACACGGAGTCAATTCACATGGTCGGGGGGCCCCTCGTGTGTTTACATCGGGCTCAGCGAGGGGCCAAACATCAGCAATCAGGGCCGCTGCCTAACGCAGCGTGGGCCGACCGGGTGGGGGGTCCCGTCGTTCACCCATATGCTGCTGATGTGGGCAAACGCACCGCCCCGCCACAGACAAGCAACTGTCTTGTCTGTGTCTGGCAGGGGTGGAAGTGGATTCCCATCATGCACCAGGAAACAGGTGGTGAAGAACGGAAGTGTCAGCGAGGCCCTTGGTGCTAATGCGCTACTGTCTCGAGGTTATCGAGGAGTTCTGGAGTTTGACCGCAAAGGGTCGGGCCCTGAACTGTAACACCACATTACATCGCACACCATAACACAGTGCTCCGACTCTGTGGCGCAACACTGCACCACACGACAATAACAACAACAACAACAACACAACACATGACTCACATCCCACTGCAAAATGCTACATAGCCAGCGCATTGCACGACTCTACACATCCTTCCATGGCCCTAAAATACATGACACCATATTATCGTGACAAGCCACTCTTCGGTAAAGCCGACTGGTCGATACGTGTCAGGGACAAGGTTTGTTAAAGGTACAGTCTGTAGGATTTAGAGGCACGGTGACACCTCGCGTCACCCCTCGAGTATTTGAGCGTGGGCTCATTTGATGCTGTCCTGTTTTGCAGGGCCACAGCACAGGTGTAGCTAACAAAGACGCCTGTAGGTGGCAGCAATGTGCAAAAAGTGAGACGACTCCTGCAAGAGACAGGGTACGACGCTGTCCGACAGGAGCAGGCGTCAGTGAGGCGCAGGTATGACGTCACTCTGAAGAGATAAAGAGGTCAAATCATTGTGAATATTAAAGGTATGACACACAAGACTTTCCTTCAAATGTATCATCTCAACACAATCATCTGTAATGAGCCAGTAGAGGTGTATGGGATTGTCTTTGCCCATCTCTACGTTGTTGTTACTGTGTACGGGGCATTTCTGGGCATTTGTTTGGACAAATAAGTGCTAATGTTTCACCTAATTGGCTTGTTCCACAATCAGAAATGTGACATCACATGTAATGTCTTCAACAGTACAGCTTGGAGGCACGTTTCTGAACACAAACGGGCGTGTCAACGGACAGCAGAGGAGCCACCTTTGACAACCCTGCATGGTAAACCTTTAAAAATGAGCAGGTACGGTTCTTTTGGTATTGCAGTTCAGATTTAAAGTTTCACATTAAAAGGCTCTTTTTCCAGATTTACTGCTTAATCCATTGTCATAACAAATGACAGTCATAATGAACTAGTTTCTTAAACCTTTAATAGAGTTGAGACAAATCAAAATAAAGAAACCATTTTCCTCCCAACACAAATATCAAAAAACATCCGATAGAAAAGTCAAGAAATCTGGAAAAAGTCTCAAAGCTTTTGTAATATTTTTTTTAATAATAAAAGACCTGATATACAACCTGCAACACAAAGCAATAAAAATATAGTGTTCATCGATTTTTGTTTGTTTAAAGATTATACTGTAAACTCAAAAGCTCGCTATAATTTATGTGTCAAGTACGATAAAACAGGACGGGCGCACGCACGCAAGCCCGCACACTAAAGTAGAATCGACAATGTTTAACACAGCAGAAACTCTGGCAAACTAACACTTTCTTAATCACAATATACTTATTACTCAATTGACTCATGAACATTCGTGCATGGTTGAAATAGAGATGAAGTATTTACATGGTCATTAAATATCAACAAGGGCAGTTTCTAATAGAAAGATAATCGTCCACAAATCGGATCCAATTCTACTGCGATCGTCCATTTCCCGTCGAGGATGTGGCTGAAACACAAAATGCATGGAGGACATGGAGGGACACTGTATTGAGAAGTTTGAATGAGCTGCTGTTATTGCTGGGCCCCACAATCACCAACACACACTTCATAGAGCTGTGGAAACAATGCATCAGTTGGAAGATACAATTTTAAAAAACAACCTCTCACTCTCTGCTTGTTTCCTTGGTTGTGTGGATGTGAAGCTGTGTAGCCCTTTACGTTTGCTGGTGAGAATGAGCAACCACGCCTCCTTCCATACACTTTGTGCTGAACCTGCATCAACAGAAATGCGTTGAGGGAAATGAAATTGTTGTGCCGACACTACGTTAAAATACACATGCAGATAGGAACATAAAAGGCTTTTGTGGTTCTGGGTTTTAAGATAGATCAAAAGCTTTTTTGCCCCCCCCCCCCCAATTGTACCACACTAGAACCAGGAACTATCTAAGTTACAACTTTCTCCTAATAATCAAGTCACGTCAGTGCTCTAGAATTTCCATATAAATTAAAAGATTAAAAGCGTTTTATAAAAATGGCTTACTTTGATCCTTAGAATGGAGCAGCCAAAATACTTTCTGTAAAACAATGTGCATTAGAATCGTTAGGAAAGGACATATCAAAGACCAGGACTTGACCAATGAGGTGAAAACGGGGGCTGATGTCCGTGTCGTTTGAAGTAGCAAACCAGGCCATCGCCCGTTCAAAGGTCTTTTACACACCTTTGAACTGAATCAAAAGTCATAAGCCATGGAGAATGTAAAAAAGCCAACAAGTTGTTTATTGTAGGTCTATGGAGGTTAAGGTTACAGGTATGATAGCGGGAACAAAAGACAAAAAGTCACTAGTAGTATTCATCTCTGGCTTCACTCTTACTGTTCAACAGTGGACTCTCCTAATATGCTCAATCTAACCATATATTCAGATACCACAATCCGTGTGGAGAAGCAGCGGCCTCTCTCAATCAATACCATTTCTTAAACTTCTCATACAAACTATGAAAAAAAACAAAAAAAAAAACAACCCAAAATATATATTTACAATTTGTCATAAAAAAAGCAAAAAACAAAAACAAAACAAAATCCACAGCACAGATAAAATACACAACCCTGGGAAAAAAAAATGTACTTAGTATCTGCTGGGGGGTGTAATCGCTCTGATAAATGATCTTACAGACTGGGTTTTCCTTTTAAAAGCACATCAGTTAAAACTTGCAAATAGACAAATGAAATATACAACAAAATCAACAGATGGGATGCACAGGGGCTTCAAAGCCACGCTGTACATGTGTCGACAGATGTCAGATGGAAAGTTCTGCCTGGGCCCCTCTCTGATGTGGAATGTTGTTGCTCGATGTATCGGTCAGTGGTGAGTTGGAGATTAATTATGGTGGGATCGAGGACAAGAATAAAGCAGTAATGAATAAAAAAAAAGAAAAAAGAAAAAAAGAAAAGAATGATTAACAGACGATGGGGTGGAGGGATGATCCGTGGCAAGAAGTGGGTCTGTGTGTCATCCACCAGTCCGTTACAAGTGTCTTAGTAATATCCAGGCTGATACTGCTGGCTCCAGGGCTTCTGGTTCCAGAACTGCAGAGACACGGGACACACGGTTACTTTGTTACTTCTCTGTATAATCACCTTTGAATACAAACAGAGCCATGGACAGGTGAGGTGGTCAGCGACGTTCAATTTCGCCACCTGGTGTCACTATATCTTACACACAGCCCCTCTGAATTAAGAGCGAGGGGTGGGCATTTGGAAATGAGCACGAATGTAAAGAGACCGTTTCCCAGACGCAGAAACACTGACCCCTTGCTGCCAGCTCTGGTTGAAGGCTTGGGCCTTGTCCATGCCATTCCTGTTGCCAAAGTTGCCACTGTTCCTGTTGTTTCCAAAGTTGCCGTTCTTGTTGCCAAAGCCGCCACGGTTACCTCCCCTTGGTGGGAACTGGGGTGAGAAAGAGGCGCAAAATGACTACACTGAAAATACCTACTGGATAAATACATTGCAAATGTTCAACTGCTGCTGCCTGCTTAAATACCTGTATCATAATGAAAAATCAAAAATAGAAAAAAATGACAAAAAAAAAACATAAAAACAACGGAAAAACATAAAAACAACGGGAATATATATATATATATATATATATATCACAACACATCACACAATCTTAATACTTTGTACAATCTGAGTTACATGATGAAGTGGTACCTGGCTGGGGTGTCCTCGATTTCCACCACGGTTCATGTTGCCCCCACCACCCCTGTTCATTGGGCCACCCCTGCTCATGGGGCCACCCCTGCTCATGTGACCTCCTCTGGGTCCCATGTTGCCCCTCATTGGGGGGCCCCTGGGGGATCCACCCAAGCTGGGCATGGGTCCGCCACCTCGATTGAAGTTTCCGCGGTTGGGGAATCCTCCCCTGAAGGGTGGGGGGGGCAGGAAGCCGCGAGGTGGGCGACTGAAGCCGCCGCGAGGACCAGGAGCTGTAGACGGATCCAAGCAGCAGCACAGGTCAAGACTAAAGCCTCTTCAATCGCACAACTTGTATCAAAACAAAACAAAAACAAAAACGACACCAATTTCCATCCTACCCCCTCTGAAGTTGCCCCTGTTTGGGAAGCCTCCACGTCCGCCTCCTCTCTGTCCGGGTCCACCGCCGCGGCCAAACTGGTTCTTTCCTCCCCGGCCACCGCCGCGCAGGCCACCGCCCCTCTTTGGTGTCGTGCTCCCCTGGTTGGGTTTCTTCTCAGCAGGCAGAGCCGTCTTGCTTTCCTCCTTGTATTGCTCCAGCAGCTTGGCAGAGTCGTCCTTTTCCATCTCAGCGTAGATGACCTCTTTGAAGCTCTCGCCCTCCTCGGGCAGCGAGTAGAAGCCTGGAACAGAAGGAAGCGCAAAAAGGTGAGAGAGAGAGGGTAAAGGCAGGGGGAAAGGTGAGAGAGAGAGTAAAAGCAGAGGGGGGGGGGGGGTTTAACCTGCACAACCACAAAGCACGAAGTCTCTGCTTACCCTTCATCTTGAGGACAGCATGTTCGGGCACTTCTTTGCCGTCGCTCTCCACCTTCTTCTGGACTCTGTCCTTGTAGTCGTCGTCAGAGGGACAGACCACCACAGCTTTGCGCTGAAAGCCTGCAAACAGACACATCTTCCTCTTCTGGCCCGGGGCAGACAAGTTGGTCTGGAAAGTGAAGGGAGACGCTTAGCGATGCTGTGCTTCATCGCATCTAACTGAATTACCACCGTGTGTGACACACAAAACAAAGTGATCCGATTATTCTGAAACCACTCACGTGATCCAGGATGTAGTTTCTCTTCTTGCGGGCGGCAATCTCAATGAACTTGCCCAAGAAGAGTGGTGCCCGCTGGGAAATGGCCGTCAGCTTTGTGATGTCCTTAGACTGGCGTTTCAGGCTGTTGATCTGTTTGAAATGAAAGAGGGTAAGTTGCACAATTCAAGATTCAAAGTGTTTTTTGGTCATGTGCACAGTAAAGGAACACGACATTCAGACTTTAATGTCAACAGTATGCCACACAAAGTCAAAAAATATTACAAACAAAAAGGCATTTCAAGATGCAGCATGAGAAAAATTACAGTTTACACCGGTGCTGTAAACTGTACAGTACAAATGTAAACTATGAAGGGACACAGGTCTTTCATGGGACCAAAACTCAGACACCAGATGTACAGTTTGTTACAAAGCCACTGTCTGTACTGACCATCATCTTGTCCACAATGGTGTCACTGCCAAGGATGTAGTATTTTCCGGGGTTCTCCTGGACATGTTTCTTCACCCATGTCGTCTTGCCTGAGCCGGGGAGACCCACCATCACAATGATCTACAGAAAGGAACGAGAATTCAAAGTAAAGTGGTGAAATATGAGAGACTCCAGGTATTCTGCGCATGTTCAAAAGCACTGGCTTCTGTGGTGCGTGACAAATCCCTCACCTCACAATCAGCCTTGGTTTGTGGACCCTTGAGACTGCGGACCCGTTCATCGACAGGGACCTGCTGTAGGAAGGTGTAGCCCTGTGGCGCAGGGAAGTACGGAGTCTCCATCTGGCCAAAATTGAACTCCACGGCACAGTTGTGGCAGATGACGTGGGGGAAGAGGGCCTGGCCGTTCAGTGTGTCCTTGTTGAACTGGAAAGCGACAGCCGGTTCACCACCATTCTTGGAGAAGGACAGGACCACCTCATCACCCTCAAAGTCCTGAAAAGACGAGAAAATGGTTAGTCAAACCGTGTTCAGTTACAAGCGACAGTGTCAATTGAAAACGCCATACGTAAAATGTGTGAAAGAATTGGTCGTGTCTTACAATGAGGCAGCAGATGACATCATTCTCCTCATACGTTTCTCCAAAGTCCTCAGTCACACAGTTGGTCGTCTTCTTAGCTTTCCCAGAGTAGGCATACGAATGCAGCTCCTCACCTACACACAAAAAAAAATTTTTTTTTAAACATTTCACGACAATTTTACAGTATTTCTGTATTCAAACACCAGATTTGAGTAACTGGACTGTGAATCATCTGTGCTGCCAATAGTCCTGATAGCACTGCTGAAATACAGCCAGCACTGGAGCCATTTTACATGAATATGTAATGTCATTTGTAGACCACTAGAGGGATATCTTGAGGCAGAGTGTTAGAAAATGAAAGCGGTAACAGGATGTATTACTAATAGTTGGCTGACCTTCAAAACATGGGAACACATCCAGTACAAAATGTTTTGTCTCAGTTTGAGTGAAAAGCGCTGCATGCTATTTTTAGCCTCATTGTATTCACTGTATCATAGCAAATGCATGTGCTGATCTCTATAGTAAAATGACAATGATATTCAACAGCGCTGACAGTCCTTTATGTCATGTGACCAAGTGCATGTGATTGTGGCAATGAAATAAACACGCACCAAGGGCAAATGGAAAGGTACTGTTTGTTTCCACAGAAATGTAATGCCTGAATGACAGCCACTGCATAATCATGTTCTGAGATAAGAAAGTAGAAACGTACCCAGGAGCAGTGAACCTGTCACCAGGGACCAGCCAACCTGCACATCATGGATCTCCATATTCTTGCTGGAAATGTGCTTCACGGGGATTTTCTCTGTAATCTGTTGGCATGAGATAAAACATATGAAGGGAGAATGAATGGGCAAAATGGGGGTAGTATGAAGGTATAAAACACAATTTGCTTTCAGCTTCCTGTGTATCCATAAAGACAAAAAGGAGTGTTATTGAAATGACTGGGATGACAGAAAATGTCAGTATAGATCCTGTACCTTAGTCTCGAAGCAGACTTTGCCCTGGTTCACACCATAAGTGGCCTTGCCCCCAGACCACAGGTAGGCAAAACTCTCCATTGTGAGAGATGAGGCGCTGTAACGGTCCCGCGACACCTTAAAGTGCAGGTCGCAGTTGTCTACAGCAAAAAGGAAAAAAAGAAAGACACGCACCCAAATATCAGTGTCTGGTCACATTCTCAACTCTTCCCCACTGTCGCTAAAGAATAAGTTTAACACTTTCCAAAGCAAGACCATAGCCTGCACCTCATTTCCGAGTTATTATGCATGTCAATTTTCAAGGAAACACACATCCCCAACTACACAATTGCTGACGCCACGCTGATAAAACCAACCCCTTAGATCGGGGGAGTATTATCCTAAACAGTCAATTTACTGCTCTGAACGAATGCGTTCTTGATTTAACAAAACGTGCCCACATGTGGAGTAACTGTCCATGCTATTACAAAAACAGTTTTGATCTCTGGATTATTGACTCACAGGTATCCAGGCAGACTTTGGTGTCATCAAACTCCTCATCTTCCTCCTCCAGAGGTGGCACAGGAGACTTAAATGAGGCCCTGAAAAGAGACAGGAAACAGTCAATTAGAGCATTCATACAAGAGCACTTACAAGAAACACAACAGATGTCTTGGATATCTTTTCCTGAAAAATACAGGGAGAGAAGTGGAAACAAACTTGAGGGGAATAATAAAAAAAAAAAACAATATGGAAAATAGTAATAAATATTTAGTTGTAAAGTGGACCTTAGCAGACAACACTTACCTTGCAGATTCCTTCGAAATCTAAAACATGAGAGATACATGGAAAGAAAACAGCTCTGCACTTGTGACCACTGAGTGATAAAAGGGGAAATGTTTGCTTTGATTTTAATGGTCAGTGTGTTTATGGTCTCCAGTATTGGTGCGGTTCAGTCACAGCAGTAGTGGGTGTAGTTATATTTAACTTCATGTGTGGTACTCCAGATGAAAAGGTCACAGACTGACCTGTTTAACCATGCAGTACATGTTTACGTGAAATGGAGAGTGCACTGACATTCAACCCTTAAGGTTATTCATCTGAATCTCTAATAGGAAGCCCACGAATCTAAAGAAGAAACATTTCAGCAATACCTCAGAGTTGTTCCATCCAAAGCAATGATCTTATATCAGATAGAGTTTTTAGGAGGGAGAGGTGTCTGACTTAACACATTGTGCCTGCAGGCTGCGAATTAGCTGCTCCTTTGTGGGCATGGTTATACGTGGGGTGAGAGCACTTAAATTTATTGGGGGTAAGGCATAGTCTTGAGAGGGGTACAAAACTGGACTTCGATGTTTGAAAAAATACATCCAGGTGAAAATATGTTTAAAAAAAACCACAAGTGGCAAAGGTACTGTTTTCTTGTAACTCCTGCATTTCTACATTAAGAAAAATCTAAAAAAACAAAACAAAAACAAAAAAGGTGACTTCTTCATCTTCCGGTCATTTCTTACAGTAGGTCAACAGCGCAATGGAAACAAAACATTGACAAATAAGTTGGTACAGGTATGCACGCACACTCAAACTCCCACTCACACCATGCATGTCAATAAGAGCCTTGCAGATCCATACACCCATACTATCACACCATGATAAACACAGACACACGAGACGTGACACAAGGGACAAAAATAGCATTTTGAAGTCATACAACCAGTGAAAAAAACAACAAAAAAAACAAAACAAAAGCAAACAAAAATACAGAAAAACAAAAAAGACCATTGCGAGGTAAAACAATGGACGGTCAATAGCGAGCTCATTTGGAAATTGTAAACACTTGGGGGTTTTGACCTACGCCCTTGTGCACTACCTTGCTGCAGTGGACCCCCTCCTCCCACACCTCTCGGCTACTCATCCCTCCCCACCCAGCCTTCAATCAAAAGTGCACATCTGCTACTTTCCTCTGGGTTCTCTTTGAGCAGCCTTGATTCACCTTGAGGACACAATGGGCTTTCCAAAAACAATAATTGGCAGAAGGAACAGATGTGAAAATTCACAGAGACTTGATAGAGATGCACTTCTGCTACAGAATGCAGTCCATTAAAGACACAATGTGAGTGGGCACTGTAAAAGGGTAAATGGTAAGGCTCTTTAGATACTCAGGAATGACCCTCAAGACATGTGTGTGAACATATGACTGTTAATAAATAGAATAATAGTTACAGGTGAGGGTTTTCCTCTGTAGTTAAATGTGCATTGGCACTTAAAGCCAATACAGTTCAACAAAGCTATGGATGGCGCTTCAGGGATGCTGAAGGCCATTTTTGCTCTGTCTCATCCTTACCAGCTGTATTTGTTCTCTTCAATAAATTCAAAGTAGCCCCTTCCATGTTCCTCCCGGCGTCTCTTAACACCCTTCTTATTCTTCTGATCAGCATTCGTGTCTTTGTCCGCATCCCCTTTGAAAATAGAACAAAGATATAGAATGAGGTGCTCCTTTTGGTATGAGAGAGAGAGGTCGGACTGGCAGTGGGGTTCTGGCCCACAAAGCCCGTTCATTAGTTACATTCTGTCGACCATATTCATCAGTATTCAAGATGATTAAGAGGTAACACCTCAAATGTACATTTAAACAATACAATCATATTTTCATCAGTTGTAACAGCACTTATGACCAGATATTACAGGCTGGTCTGCATCAACAGTGTGTACAATATTTGCTGGGGCTGGATAAGCAAGTCTCTGCAAAGTAAAGGGACATTACCCTGAAAAGGGGGCTTAAAATATATTGATCTCAGACTAGTTCACTAAGGAGGTCTATTGTCCAGGACAAATGGATCATGCAGGGAAATGGGTTAACCTACTTTCACATCCACTATATGCGATTGCGAAACTGGCTAATTGTTGCAGATCTACCCACTCCCAATAAGATCGTAGTTTCTATTCCAGCCAAAGCCAAACTAATCACGTGTTAGCTACACAAACATTTCAGCGCCTGTCCCATCTTGTTGAGTTAGCTAGCGCGAGTGTTGCCGGCGCTTAGACTCTCACACGCAGTGAATTGTACACATTATGCCGCAGTCTTTACATAATTTGGACCCAAATTATATTTCCGTATTATATTTGACCGCAACCCAATTTAGCTTTAGACAATTGGCAATGTAGACCATTGAGCATAACATGCACAATCACTGCAAGTGCGCAGTCATATAACGTTGTGTAAATAGGAAATGTGCATTTTTAAGGCTCGAATAGTTAACCTGTAACATTAACTTATCTAACTCATGGTCGTATGAGAGATGGGAACCTCTAGCTTAGCTAAACGGTTCACGAGCTAGTTAGCACTGCACCACGAACACAAAGAAAATGACGTTAGCCGGCTAGCTAACACGCTAGAAAAGTGAAACTAAAAGCCACACGAAGCTACGTTCAGTTATTCCACCCCCACGCCATTCGCTTAATGTTCTTGCACGTTACATTCGACGTTTTACAACAATATGCGACTTCG
Source organism: Chascanopsetta lugubris (assembly GCA_016785325.1). Taxonomy (NCBI): domain Eukaryota; kingdom Metazoa; phylum Chordata; class Actinopteri; order Pleuronectiformes; family Bothidae; genus Chascanopsetta; species Chascanopsetta lugubris. The sequence goes on from JAFBJT010105375.1 coordinate 30,387, forward strand.
CACTTCCTACTCGCGCGACAAATTGAAGCGAAATCTAAAACTGCGCTGACCGTTGCTAACTACGCGCTAGCTAACCATTAGCAGTTTCGGCTAGCCTGGTGAGGTCACGCTATCCTCGGATTAACATGGACGCTCCGTGTTATGTGGTAACGTATTCAAACGATTCGGTCCCAGCCGGCCCCCCCCCCCCCCCCCCGCCCCGCGGAAGCACTAAAGCTAACGTAATAGCAGGAAAACCGAAAACCAGCAACAGTCCATCCAGCCAATCCCTTTTCTTTTCTTCTTTTTTAAAAATATCATTTCAGGTGACTCACCCTCTGCAGCCTGGTCCCCGGGCTCACCATCCTCCGTGTCTATTTTCTCCATGTCATCCACATCTCCCTTGAGCATGGGGTCCATCTCGTCCTCCTCCTCCGCCTCTGCTTCCTCCTCTCCTTCGGCCATTTCTTCGTCCACAGCCGCGCCATTACCGTCAGCCGCGGTCTCCGGCTCCTCTGCTTCTTGCTGCTGCTGCTGTTGTTGTTGTTCCTCTTCCTCCTCTTCTTCTTCTTCTTGTTCCTCCTCCTCTTCCTCCTCTTCCTCTTCTTCTTCCTCGTCCTCGTTGGCCTCCATGCTCTCCTCCACCGGGCCTTCTTCGTCCTCACCCATACAGTCCTGGTCTGTGGCCTGGCCGAAGCCCTCGACCGCGGGGTCCCCGCTGAAGGCCTCGTCGTCCAGCGCGGCCTGCAGGCGGTCCATCAGCTCGGCCTTCAGCCCCTTGTCGGAGAGATTGCGCTTTTTCAGCTCGTCCTTCAGCTCGTTGACTTTCAGCTTCTTGACGTTGATCGAACTCATAGTGGAAATCAGACGGTGACGAAATAAAAAGTGTCGAGGTGAAGGATAAATAAATTACTGGACGCGCGTTGAGGTCTGCTGCTGCTCAATACTGCGCCAAATAGCAGCCGCTGTCTAAGCAATGGTTCACCGGCGGAGAGGAGAGTGGAAGATGTGGGGGAGGGGGGCGTCCTCTACCGTAATTACCCAGAATGCAGTGCAGCGTGCGCAGGCGTGGGCACGCCATCTGTCACTCGGCCATCTTTAATCAAGCTCTGTTGTGTCGAAAGTGGGACAGTTGGAGAGAGGTCGCACAAATAAAGAATTACATAGAATTTACACGGTGATTGTCATATTGCTAATTGGAGGCTATGAATGGAGCATGTAGTGCTGTTTGCCTCTTCACGAATAGACACAGTGTGCTTCCACTATGCGAATTAATGGAGCTGTTTACTTAGGTTTTGTGGATTTTAATTAATGTGACTCTTGATAAAGGCCTGATTTCGACTGTCGTCCTTTGTGCTTGGGGAATATATAGTGTATATATATATATAATGGAACATCAACAACATATCAGATGAGACATTAATCATGAAAAATATTTGCTCTGTTTGACTTTAATGGCAGCGACACCTCTCATAGCACTCTTGCAGAACATAAATATACTGACTTAAATTCAAAATTATGATTTAATGTATTTGAAAATACAGATTTGTCAAAATGTCTTGTTGGATGTCGATGCATATGACAGTAACAAATTTCAACTATAAACACGGCTGAGCTTTGAATATAACTGAAATATTGTCTTGTAAGGTAAAGCATTGCAATTGTGCAGTCAAATTGATAAAAAAATATATATATATATTCGGTCTACGTATATATATTAAAAATATATTTTGTTCCACAAGGGTAAGTAAGGACGGGCATCAACAGATTGCAAAAGAAAGTGGTACTGCTAAAAGTCAGCTAGAGGATAATTTTGCAACTAATTCGGTCAATAATTGGCAACAAGTCAATAACATGACTGGGCATAAAACTGACATTTTTTAAAGAAGCAGAGTCACTCAGAAGTAAAGATGGGCAGAGGTTCGCCCACCGGCCCAAAACTGCATCTGAACACTGTTCTTCGGAAAAATGTTCTTCTATGTAAAACTGCAAAGACCTTGAATATCTCAACAAGTACAGCAGAAAATACCATCAAAAGACTCAGAGAATCTGGAGACATGACTGTGAGCGAGGGACAGGACTGAAGGACGCTGCATTGTAAAAACAGGCATGGTTCTGTACAGGACATCACTGCAAGGGCCCAGGAACACTTACAGAATCAATGTAGGTGAATACACCATCCACGAATGCAAGTCAAAGCTGTATCATCAAAGAAGAACATCTTCTCTGGGCCAAAGTTCATTTGAAATGGACTGAAGCAAAACGGAAAACCATTCTGTGGTCAGATGATTCACTTTAGAAAGCACAGACGGCGTGACCTGCCAACTAAAGTGGGGAGGGACCATTCATCTCGTTATCAGTGCACAGTTCAAAAGCCTGCGTCTTTGATAGTATGGGTTTGCATTAGTGTGGATGGCGTGTGCGGTTTACACATTTGGAAAGAGACCAATACTGAAATGTAGAGGTTTTTACACTGTAAAATGTCAAACTCAGTTTAGTTCCGCGGCCACACATAGGGCCAATTTTGATCTGAAGTGGGTCGGACCAGTAAAAATGGTCGCGTGATGACCCGTAAACAACAACAAATTAGGCTGATTAATAAATGAAAATGACTTCTCAGTATAACCGACACAAATCACACATTGGAAGAAGACAAATCCCTGACGCTACTTGTTCGAGATGTGTTGCTGCCATCGAATTCAAAAGAGCTGATATTTTTCATGAAATGTTGTTTATGTGCCATTGTGAATAAAATGAAGGTTTGTGGGATTTGCAAAACATCTCCTTATGTTTTTATTTACATTTCCCACAGCGCCCCAAACTTGTCTGGAGTTGGGATTGATTAAACAAATCATATTTTCAATAGTTTGCAGCTCCTTCTATTTATGCAACATTGAAGCTCTGGGGAAACATTTAAGCCCGATGACATCATCAGATGTAGAAATGAAAGGGAAAAAGAGTCGGACTGAAACTTTGAGGCTAAAAGCAGAGTATTTCAAACTGTGCTGCATCAATCTTGATCATTCTTCTTCTTATCTATTTCTCCAGGACATCCCACTGTAATAGGAGTGAAATGGTAATTCACTGCATGAGCCCTGTAATCTATTTTTAATGCAGCCTGCGCCGAAGGTTAAAGTTTTAGATCCCATATTTCATCTGTTTCTCATAATTTGATAAAAAATAAATAAATTCACATCATTTTCTTGCCCCAGTTTTCCCGCTTCTATCGGACAACTACCAGCGCTGCTGTGGCCTATGGCACAATAATACCAATGATTTCAGAAGACACGTTATATATGGTTACCATGACGACACACTATACCTCAAATGTAACACTTGTCTTCATCTGACACTTTTCAGAGTCACTTTTAACAGCATCGCATTGTAAGAAAACATGATAGAATATCAATAAAAAGAGTCAATAACAGCTTCCATTACATAAATAGCGTCTGTATGGAAACTTGAGTTTGGAGTGAGAGCGGTGGCACATAACGAGCACATGTTTTTGTGCACTCGGACCAGAACAGAGTCAAGTCGATACATATACGTATCAGGTAGTTGTACTGGGATCAAATATGAGAGAATTAAAGCAAAGATTAAAAGAAAATACATGGAAAAGAGAAAAAAAAAAAGTTGTATATAAAAAAATGAATCTACTTTCTAAATGTGTGGAACAGATGCAGTAATATTCAGTGACACAGTCACAACACAGCGCCACCGGCATGGACACCCACCATGGATCATAGATCATATCAAGATATGCAGACAAACATGTGACGTAAGATCATACCAAAGAGATGACGTCCTGTTCCTCTCAATCGATCGAAGGACCTCGGAGCTCCCCCTAGTGTTTGTCGGAGGAGCTGCTCTCTGGCGCCTCCCCGAGGACACAAGGATAAAAAGCCCAGTGGGTCGCTGGAGTCTTCTTCAGTGCGCTCTCAGCTCCTCTCTCTCTCTCTCTCGCTCTCTCCCCCTCTCTCCCTCTCTGTTCCTCTCCTCCTCTGTGAGACACAGCCTCATGTCCTCGCCGCTCCTCCTCTGACTCACGTCCACCTCTTCACTCACCATCAGCATGGAGCAACTTTTCCGCCTTTTCCCTTTCGGATCTTGGGGCCAAAGTGAGAGAAGGGGCGCTCGCTGCCTTTGTTCGGGATATCTTTTTTAAATATGAACAACTTGTCATGTCATCTGTGACCGGCAGAGGAGAGAGACCGAGCGGAGAACACTGGGTGAGTCACATCCCGCCTTCACCACGATACTTTCCCCTCTCCCTGGTAAAAGCATGTGATGTGTGTGGAGACTTTGACGTGAGGGGAGTGTTGTTTATAAACAGCAGGGTGTGGTTGCACTTGTCCTAAGCGGACTCCGCCACAGCCCATCACCCCCCCCCCCCCCCTCCTCCTCCTCTTCCTCATGATGATACTAACCACCATCATCATCATCATCATCGTGATAATAAAGTGATGTATCTGTCAGAGCTCGGAAGTGCAGCATCACGGTGGGACACTCGGGGTGAAAGGCAGAGACCGTCCGGCTCCGGAGGGCGCGGGGGGCTCCAGGGGCGACGCGCACCCGTGCAGCCCGAGAGCGGAGCCCGGCGTCCCCCCCCCCTCCTCCTCCTACAGGTCCCTGCCCGGCGCGGTGGGGGAGCGCATCCGGGGCACCATGTGGTTCGGAGCCGGCACCGTGTGCAGGGGGTCCGCCGTGTCCGCGAGCCCCGGCCGCGCCGAGAGGAAAGTTGGCGCGTGCGAGAAGTGCTCGGCGACGCTGGTGTCCCTGAAGAAGCAGGCGCTGAGTCTGGCTGTGCACCATCACTTCTCCTGCAAGGTCAGTCACACACACACACACACACACACACACACACACACACACACACACACACACACACACACACACACACACACACACACACACACACACACATACACACACACACACACACACACACACACTTGAGTTGAAGTCAAATGTACACAGATAAAGAAGATAAAAAGCAGTATCATCAGTTGTGGATTGACTCTGAAATGTATTAACCTGCAGGAACCAAAAAAAAAAAAAGAGTTCCTTAGTTGTCACTGGGGGAAAAAAGACGGTTCTGTGTGGGCAGGCACCTGCTGTGACCCTTTTAGGTGAGGAGGGGGGCGGGGGGGGGGGGGG
>JAFBJT010105385.1:0-14475 GCA_016785325.1 Chascanopsetta lugubris
CCGATAACGGCGGGAAACACACCGATAACGGCGGGAAACACACCGATAACAGCGGGAAACACACCGATAACGGCGGGAAACACACCGATAACGGCGGGAAACACACCGATAACGGCGGGAAACACACCGATAACGACGAGGATGTGTAAAGTCAATGGAAATTCGTTTGAAAAGTGTTCGCTCTGGCAGCTTACCTTTCCTCCTGTGGTGAAGAGCTGTCAGGCAGCCACGGAGAGAAGAGACAGAGAAGGTAGACGTTCAGAGAAAGTGGAAAAAGAAGGAGAGAAGATGAGGGATTATTAAACGCTAATGAAGATGCTGTTGATTTCACCGATTTCTCCGATTATCCGCTCGTCAGCTTCTTCAAATTAAGAGGAGATCTCAGTGACGTATGGTAACGAGGAGGAGAGAAAGCGATTCATCATTTTTCCCCCTCGCATGGAAAAGTTCATTTGAGAAGCTAAGAGGGAAACGTGGGAAGGAAGGAAGGAAGAAAGGAAGAAAGGAAGGAGGCAAGAACGGAAGGAAAGCGACCAAATCCCAGGTTGCGTGGGTAGCGGTGCCAGCAGAGGGCGCCAAACCCCGTTTAAGTAAGGGTCATCAAAAAAAAACACACAAAAAAAAACGCACTCCACAAACCAATTCTAATTGGTCCTCAGCTAATTCTAAACAAATATAATGGAATGTGGCCCGAAGAAATGTGCTCGTACTTCTCAGTTCTAACACTAGGTGGAGATTTGCTCGTGTTCAGGTAATGTGAGGGTGGACGCAGTGAGCTTCAAACCCACGGGCTCCGTCCAGCACCGGTAGCTCCGGGTGTTTCCGTGGACCAGCTCCAGTCTCACCTTGTCCACGCACTCGTCGAAGAAGGCCAGGCTGGCGTCCTTGTCGCTGACGAAGGAGCACTCCTCGATGAAGCGGCTGAACATCTGAGTCTTGATCATGAGGGAGTAGAACCTCTGGTGGGAGCGGTCCCGGCTCCTCAGGAAACCTGGGGGAAAGGGGGCGCAGCTGTGAACACAGTGGGAACGGGAGACGCCAGAGAGAACGTTTACACTGGACACAGGCAATTCATTCTGGAGCCGTTCCGCCGCCGCCGCCGCCGCCGCCGCCGCCGCCGCCGCCAGATGCACGAGGACATTGCTGCTGTTAATCACAGCCGCTTCTCCCTCTTGTCATCCGAGCCTGTTTTTCCTGCAGAGGCTTAAACTAAATCACTCGAGTCATTACAGCAGTGATTTAGGACAGAGTTGACCCGACCCGCTGCGGCGCTAAATCACAGACGGGCGAGGCCGTTAAGCGCGCCACGTTTTTTTTTTTTACGATCACATGCGATAAAACACATGTCAGGCCGCCGCCGCCGCCGCCGCCGCTGACGCGTTACCTTGGAGGTCGAAGAGGGAGCTGGCGTCCGTGGTCTTCTCGGACGGCGCCTGCGTGATGGGCAGCAGGTAGGAGCGGTACCCGCGCAGGATGGCGGCCATGAAGCGCAGGAAGGCCTCCTGGATCTCCAGCTCCAGCGTGTGGAGGCTCTTCCCCCCGTTCAGCTCGCTGTCCGTCACCGAGGGCTCCATCTGCACGTCGTCGCGGTTCACCTGACCACCTGGGGGCGCACAGGAGCAGGCAACGGACATGAACAACGAGACAATACTACCTTAAAATCACAAGGTTACAAGGCAATACTACCTTAAAATCACAAGATAACAAGGCAATACTACCTTAAAATCACAAGATAACAAGGCAATACTACCTTAAAATCACAAGATAACAAGGCAATACTACCTTAAAATCACAAGTTAACAATACACTACCTTAAAATCACAAGATAATACAATACTACCTTAAAATCACAAGATAATACAATACTACCATAAAATCACAAGATAACAAGACAATACTACCTTAAAATCACAAGATAACACGGCAATACTACCTTAAAATCACAAGATAACAAGACAATACTTCCTTAAAATCACAAGATAACAAGACAATACTTCCTTAAAATCACAAGATAACAAGGCAATACTTCCTTAAAATCACAAGATAACAAGGCAATACTTCCTTAAAATCACAAGATAACAAGGCAATACTTCCTTAAAATCACAAGATAACCAAGCAATACTTCCTTAAAATCGCAAGATAACAAGGCAATACCAACTTAAAATCACAAGATAACAAGGCAATACTACCTTAAAATACACTAATTGTTCATTTTGTCCATTCTAGGCTACTGTAAAAACATGGTGGTGCAACATGGTGCCCTCTAGTGGCAAGGACCTGGTCCAGATGAAAATATAAAGGGTTGATTCCGGGGCAATTAAATCAATAATCTCTATTTATGTGATATTACACAAGAGTATGTTGTTTTCAATGTAAATGTCAAAGACAAAACACAACACAAACCAAAGGAGGCAGTGGTTAGAGGGAACGGTTTTGCAAATATTTGGTCAAAAACGTTTTAACGCATTTACGATGTAAAATGTAAATAAAGGCACTACAGTAACAAAAGTAAATAAAAAAAGTATATACAGAATGTATATGCCCCCTAATCCTGCAGACGGACGGCAGAGAAAAACATGAGCTCCTTGGCGGCCAAAGGACTTAAAGATAATCTTTTTTCAAATCTGTGGATGAAGAGACATTTAAGATAAGAGAATGCCTAATTCGATCCTTTGATCTGCTGACAGATGAGATCAAAGCCACATCGGAGTAATACGCTGAAAGTGATTCCAGGAATCATGGCTGACTGAGCAGCACTAAGAGTAAATTACACCTCCTCCTCCTCGTGAGCCTCCTGGGATGCACTTAAGATTACACCAAGGTTTTCATATCACAATAAAAGCATCTTAAAGGACTTTTCCAGTCAATCGACCCAACAGCCTGACTCCGCAGACTCTGTTGGGGGCCGTAAATCATTCACGAGGCCGCAAACACAACAATGACACGCCTCGTACCTTCCACCAGCTGCTGGTAGAGCTGGTTCAGGGAGTTGAGGAGACCCTTGCAGGCTCTCCTGGGCAGGATCTTCCAGGTCAGAGCCTTCTTGTCTTCTTTCCTGGAGGCGCAGCAGCATGTGGTTTACGTTAGCGGGGGAGGACGGCGAGGGAACATCGCGGCGCGATGTAAAGCGGGGAGATTCATTCGCAGACGCGAGGAATTCAACAGAATGCTTGACATTCCGCCCGGTTACGTAAGAGCGGCTGCGTGGCTCTCGCGGCGCGGCGGCCACTTACTGCGAGATGGCGTTGGTGTCCAGGTCCACGCAGCTGATGTCCGGCGGCGGCACGTAGAGGTCAAAGTAGCGGGAGTCCACGCCCACGATGAAGGGACAGGGGGCGCTGAGGACGTCGGCCAGGGCCAGCGGGCACAGCGGGATGTAGGGGCACGGCCAGTGGAAGGGAAAGATCATCTGGAGGGGGGGGGGGGGGGGGGGGGGGGGGGGGGGGGGGGGGGGAGTCATGATAATGAAGATGCATGTGCTGCAGGGACACGCTCGCACGTTATCAGCTCAACAGAAAGCAGGACGAGGGAGGGCGCGGGGGATGGTTCCCCCCGCGGAGCCTCATATGTTCTTACAGCAGATCCACACCAGGGTCGGTTCTTATCACCGTAAACTCTCCTGACGTCTTTCCTCAGATCTCATCTCTTGATTTTTCAGGTTCCCATCTGTTTGAATCAACATCAGCCTCTGACAACCATTCGTGGGTGAAGTGTAAGAGCTGGAGAGCGGATGTGCTCTACGCGAGGAGAGACACGGTGGTCAAACAGTGGTACTGCACCTCGTGTGTCCATCACACAGGACCTGAGACTAACACCCTGAAGAAGATTCCAATAAATCCAGGGATTGATTCATTTGAGGTTCATCAAACACCTATTTTTTTTTGTGTGTGATTCAAAATATTGAAACAGTCTTTTTCTGACTTGAGGGTTTGACCTTTCGAACTCATTCCTCCGTCTGTTGAAACGAGCGCGGGTGGAGCTGAGGGGGCGGGAGGGAAAACGCAAGTGCGCCCACACTTTGTTGTTTGCGCAACGTGGAAGTACATGTGCTGAAGTGTGACTTTTTTTCCGCCGCTTGCGCCAGTGACCTCTGCCACAGTGTCCGTTTCAAATGTTGACATCCGCTCCGACAGGAATTAGCATAAAAATAAAAGACAGCAACCCCCCCCCCCCCCCCCCCCCCCACAAGCGCCCCCACGCCCACCCCCTCCAGACAACATGCAGCGTCTCTTTTTTCAATTATTCTCCGCCAGCAAAAATCTGAAATGTTCAAATATTTAGCAGCTGGGCCCGAGAGTTTGTCCGAGAGGATTTTTGGTTGTTTTCGTGTCACTTTGACATTTGAGGGGGGAGGGGTGGGGGTGGGGGGGTGGGGGGTGGTGCATTGTTATACAGAGAGAAAACATAACCATGGTATTAAACTGCCATTCTGACAAACAAACACATAACAAGCACCCGCTGATGGTAATGTCGAGCTCAGCAGTCTCGCTCTCTGGTATTTGTAATTTCATTAGAGGTCTGAGTTGAAGAGCTCCGGGGTCTGCCACAGTTCAGCCAAGCGTAGCCCCAAGTATTTGTGGTTCTGGTGGGATATATAAAAAGCTGTGTTTGTGGACAATATTAGTATTTAGCCGACAGAGAGGTCCGGTTCTTAGCTCCGTCTCAGCATTAACACACGAAACCACAGTCTCCGTCCGTCTCCGTGATTAGCGCTGCGAGACGGACGGAACGATAGAGTGACGGAGCAAAGTCGGAGAGACAAACAGCCTGTGGAAAGATGTGCTGTGGTGGGGGAGAGGGCATAAACTCAAGCCCATGGATCGGGGACGGGTTGGGTTTCCCTGTGGGTCATTTGTCCCGAAGCCCACCGTCTCTCCCACCTTCTCTCTCCTAACCTCAACCGTCAACCACCCACCCATCCGCCCGCCCGCCCGTCCGCCCGTCCACCTCAAAACTCTCCCCTTCCCCAAGCCCCTGAAATCCCTGCCCCTAAAAACCGCAATTTGTCTTGCTCGCGCAGATTGATGAGGGGAGCTTGGCAGGGCCGGCACCATCATACTTAGGGGCTGAGTTTGGGAGTCGGAGAGAGGGAGCAGCGAGCGGCCGCTGCCGACTGACTGCGCCGGGGCTCATCCGTCATGCCCTGTGTACACAGTCGCTGGGGTCGTCCCTCCCAGAGTCCCGGAGGCTTCGCAGGCCATAGCTCTTCCAAGTCACGAGCGGATTGGATGGTCGGAAAACAGAGGGAAGGAGCGCGCGCGCAGGAGTTTACGCCTTCACGCAGGGAGTCAGCGGGACGGGTGCGGACAAATGAGAGCGTGTCGCACATGGAAGGTAGATCGCTTGCGAGATGGAGTGGGGTCGTGACTCTCTGATGCAGTAGGTGGTGGAAGGGCCCAATGGGAGTCTTTGGTTGAGTTGTTCTAACCTTGTGATGGGTGTGGGCGTGCGCGCTGGCCCGCGTGCTTACGGATCCACCGACGAGCGAGCGCACAACACCTACATGTGCTCTCTTGGCAGACGCTACACAAAAATACTTCCTTCCTGCCGCAGGTTCCGTCTCGCACGGAGGACAACAAAACACGTCAGGGAGCATTAACGTCCGCGGAACTCCCGGTCGTCTCTCGACATCCGCGGTCAGAGTTCATGCAACAACTCGGCTCGGCGCACAAACAGCTGCTGAGCAGCTCAGAGCAAGTGCTGCCGGGGACCAGGATCCACGGGGCTTAAAGTGCTCGCGCGGCTAAGGGCAGAAACTTACCGTGACCTCCGGGGTCAAGGGTTGAGACAAGTAGGCAAAGTGGATTATGATAAAAGTAATTTGTTCTGTGTCAGAGTGAGTCGCAAAAGTCCCGGAGAGAAAAGAAAGGCAGAGGGAGAGCGAAGGGGAGACGGAGGAGAAGAAAGGGAGCATGTGAAGTTGCGCAGCAAAGACGAGCCAATGGCCTTGAGGCCGTTTGGTTCTCTGTCAGAAAATCTGACTTGATGTCATGCGATGCTTGTCAAGAGCAACATCTGCTGGAAAGATGCTTGAGTGATGGTCAAAAATGTGCTGGCGCCGATACTGACAGCACGCACGCGGGCGGAGGCGGCGCCCTGAGTGGCAGAGGAGCCATTTCCTCGGGATTCGTACGTACGTACGTACGTACGTACGTCTCTCGGGCGCTAACATGATACAGAAGACACGGCGGTGATTACGGACGCGGGTCATTCTCAGTTCAGCGCTCCGGAGTGTATCACCAAAGAGCAGCAGCGTGGACTCCCAAAGGGCACTGCAGAGTTCCCCAACTCTTCCCCTAATAACATGCAGATGGGCCTCTCTAATGCCTGTTTACATATCTGCGGCAAAGTTCATGACTAAAGTAAGCAAAGCCCTAATTATTTTACCCGGCGACGGGACCAATAAAATCAACTTCCCCTTCTCGTTATGGGTGTTTAAGTGTGTCCTTTGATGGCGCGGCTTTGTTTATTTTCAGAGGAGTTGCGTAGCCGAGAGGAAAGCAAATAGAAGTAATGACACGGAGACGCTGACAAAACGTGGGCCCTGCTGATGGATTCGCTTCCTCGAGGAAGCCCGGAAGGCTCCGAAGCAGAGGCGGTGCGACGCGCAAACGGTCGACCAATCGCACCACCGCAAACCCAATCGGCGCCATTACGTCACCGACTGTTGGGCAACATCACATGCTGCCTGAATTAGCGCCGCCGATGGCGGCAATCGTTTCCGTTAATGTGACAACACATGTTTACACATGTAACGCCACGTGCGTCTTCTCTTCCCGTCTGCAGAATGCTGTGGCGAATAACTATCCCAGTCATCCTGGCCGGCGTGCTCTGCATCACCGCCGAGACCAAGAAGCCGCGGCCCCAGGGATCCATCCCGTCCCCGTACAAGACCAAAGGGAACCTGTCGTCGGAGCGCCACCACCGGCTACTGCAGCAGAAGCCCGAGGTGCTGTCCTCCAGCAGGGAGGCGCTGGTGGTGACCGAGCGCCGCTACCTGCGCAGGGACTGGTGCAAGACCCAGCCGCTGCGGCAGACGGTCAGCGAGGAGGGCTGCCGCAGCCGCACCGTGGTCAACCGCTTCTGCTACGGCCAGTGCAACTCCTTCTACATCCCCCGCCACATGGGCCCCAGCTCCGGGCAGGGGCAGGGCCACGGCCGGGGGGGGCAGGGCTCGGGCTCGTCCGGGAGGAAGAAGCACAACAACAAGGCGCAGGAGCCCTTCCAGTCGTGCTCCTTCTGCCGGCCGCACCGCATCACGCAGCTCACCGTGCAGCTGGACTGTCCCGACCTGCAGCCGCCGTTCAGGCACCGCAAGGTGCAGAGGGTCAAACAGTGTCGCTGCATGTCGGTGGACGTGGGCGGCCACGGGAAACTGTGACGGACCGAAGGTCTGAACTTTTCCGCGGGTTGAACTATTCTCGACAAATGACGATGGTAAAACATGGAACTGATGTCGGTTGACAGACGGCCCGGCGTCCGTTTAATCAGAGGCCGTCGGCCACGTTGACAAGCCGCTGGAAGAGACGCTGACAATGTACCTCCTGTTAAGCTCATATCTACCTGCTACGTGTACATTTGTTTAAATTCCTTTGTGATTACGTCGTGTTTGAAGCTCAGACCCCGAACAGCTACAACTCTCAGCCGCCCTCTGGAGAGCCCACAGACGTTCGTATCTACCTGCCATTTGTTCATTTGCAACAAGATTCCTTTGCGATAAGGACGCGACTCGGAGATTTATGAAAACACATTATGAAAAACCGCAGGAGACGCTCGCTGATAAGGCCGCGCCGTAAAGAAAACACACAATCCAGCCCTTTGACATATCTTATAACATATTTTGATCTGCGCGTGGATTTGCAGTAAATCACAGTTTGACAGCCATGATTTTTTTTTTTTAATTGACTCTTTTAGAGGGATTGTATCTGCATCCCCTGTATCTCTGCTTGCGTACATGATGTCCAAATGATACACAAGCTGATGTGAAGGACAGGATGTGGAGGAACATGAAGCAACGCAGCGACCACCGGTGGGATCGACGTGCTTGGACACAAGCCTGGCTCTGTACTGTACATTCACCGTTCGCCAGCAGTGTAACAGGGGTGCAATGCAATATATAGACAGTATATATATATATTTTATGTATGTGTGTAATTATGTATGTACAAAAATATTAAATCTATTTCATATAAAAGTGGCTTGTGTGGAGTTACAGAGACGACAAACGAGCAAATGCGGCATTTCTAATAAAAATTAATGTGATTTCTTTAATAAATATTTTCTTATGCTGATAAGAGGTTCGATCCAAACATAGTGTCGGCTCACTGCAACTGAACATCACATTGTTAGCAGATTGGAGTTCACACACACACACACACACACACACACACACAGTCAGGAGGGAAAACGTGACTACAGAGACATTTGCTTAAAGGGATAGTGTGTAGGATTGAGAGAATGTAGAATCAACAGTAATAGAGGATGGTATTGACTGTCTTACACGGTATCTATCTAATGATCCAAAAATAAAGAATTGTCCTTTTCTATCTTTGTTTACATCTATCAACATTCTCCATGGAGGCAGCCATGTTTCTACGATAGCCAGTGAAGGATCAGTCTCTAAATGGTAAGAATGGGAGGTGACCACAGGGATGTTCAGGTGGATACAAAGACGAACACCAAATCCTACACCCTGAACCTTTCAAATATAAAGCAAGTCGAAGAGAGCACTGAATAAAATGTCAGGTCACATCTTTCAGGTGTGTATGGCATTTTTTCCCAGAACCACTATTGAGTGCCATGAGTCCAAAAACACAGGAGTAAGTTCATATACGAACACTTCGGGTTCCCTCATCTCAAAGTCAGGTCCTTTGAATGACTTTGCCCGAAATGAGGTCTGAGACGAACACAACCCTGTGAGACTATATGATATAAAACGTGTAAGAAATTAATAATATGGTGATTTTAGATCCTTTTATAGTGCATAGAGGAGGCGGGTGGCAATAAGCAGCTAACTTAGTCTGGGGACAGTGGTGCTCTACGTGAATGGCCTAATGTTAACTTCTTACCTTTGGTGATTGAACTTGAAAAAATATTTAAAAAATATGTAAATTAGCAAAAATGATTATACTCCAAAAAACACATCAGTATCTCAGACCCTATTTTCAGCCGTTATTCAAAATACAAAATCACACTGACTTTTTGCCGAGGGAACCGCTGCTGTGGCAACTTGAACATACATCATCACTTTGGCACAAAATGAAATTATTAATAGAAAGGTTGATTTTTTTTGTGCTTCACATTAAATCACAGATAAAAAATAAAAATCTGTTTGACATCACTCATTTCATCACTATCGGGCAATAAGGCACTTTGATTTAAAAAGGTTATAAAATTATCGTGGAAGTAACAAAAAACAAAACAAAAACGACATATGGCTTTCATAATTGAGAGATCTTTGATTGCTACAAACTTTGAATGTCATTTAATCGTTTGAGTTTAATGTCTCAGCAGCACTTGTGGCTCCTGCCACGAGACGCTGGCTGAGAATGAAATGTTATAATTCCACTTTTAAACACTATAAAATCTACTTTGAACCCAGCTACAATAAAAACAGCTCTAAATCAATTGAAAACAAATACGGGAAGCAAATAAATGTAAAAAAAAAAAAAAGGAGTGATGACTCATGTCAGATTGTACAAACAGTGCTTGTGCAACAGGCTGGATGTTGATGATGATGATCATTTTCCATTTTCTGCTTCAGATCTTCTGACCCAGCTTTGCTTTCTGCGGAAGAGAATAACAGGTCGGTGGTTATTTACAGCTGGCGGCTCCGGCACTCATCTCAATATGATGCCGCCGGAGCCAGAAGTGTTGTGTCTTATAAACACACGGGAGGTGAGGAGATAAATGTGCTGCAATGACATGCACAGGAGAAGAGGAACAGAGACGTACGATTCCAGTGGCATGTTTGGGTTTCACATTGTAGGAAGCTTTCTCCCTCGCCTGTTTGAAACAGTCCTCGGCCATTTTCACCCTGAAAGACACCACGTGATAAATATCAGTCGGCGGCTCCAGCACTAAAAAGCAAATAATTGCTTGGACTCGCACTAATGTGCTGAGTGGAATGTCAGAATTCAACGCTTAAAAAAATAAAAATAAAAAAAGGAAAACTCTCATCTTGGATCCTCCGCACTCTGTTCCTGTGGATTTTGGACTCAGTTAACTGGGTTTGTCAGTGGGCCAGTCGTCCTGCGCTGAAGTGACTCACTCCAGTTTACTACTGCAGAGAGCCAGCCAGCTGCGTCACTGCTCACTGGGGCTTTAAAGGTACAGTATGCAGGATTCAGTGACATCTAATGGTGAAGTTGCATGTTAAAGCATGTAGTGTCATTTAAACTCCAAAGAATGTCAAGTTTGACCATTTTGGGTCACTGTAAGATAATAGTGATACAAAATGGTGGCCAACAACACAGACATTCAGATGATTACACCACTAGAAAACCGCAAGTACAATGATCAGGACCTGAGCACAGAGTGATGCAAAGGCACCATCTGCTCCGATCGTTATTATTATTTTCCCGACAACAAATAAATCTCGAATCGCTATTTCTGTTATCACCCAGTGGTCAGCGATTACACACTAGCTAGCTACAGAGCAGGTGGTGTCAATTGCTAGCGCCGTCTTTAGCGAGCTACCTCTGATACCACCACAGCCCTGGTACATAATGTCCATAAAGGTCCATCAACAAACTCTCACGCACCCACCTGAGTCGAACGTATGAATTCAGGGATCAAGTCAGCTCGCTAGCCAGCGCTAGCTCTAGCGCCGCCTGCTCGTAAGCTGCCGTTGTGTCTTAGCCCCAGTGAGGGTGACCACGACTAGTTTTCGTTTGTTTGCTCTCGCCC
This sequence comes from Chascanopsetta lugubris, assembly GCA_016785325.1. Classification (NCBI taxonomy): domain Eukaryota; kingdom Metazoa; phylum Chordata; class Actinopteri; order Pleuronectiformes; family Bothidae; genus Chascanopsetta; species Chascanopsetta lugubris. The sequence continues at coordinate 10,909 of JAFBJT010105385.1, forward strand.
AGTGAGAGTGAACACCCCTTTGCAAGTGTGCAACAGAAACTAACTTTACTGCCACAGGTGTGGCTGTACACAAAAATGTCTATGAACGTCCCTATTTGCAAGGACAGTTCCGCAACAGGTTAGCAACAAAATCAACAGAGTCATGGTTCCTGCTTGTCACATGGTCTCTCTGTCCACACAGCACAAGTAAGGATGGATATCTCCAGTTCCTCTGGAGTCTTTGGGATGAATGCCGATGGCAAAGTGCAGAAAGTGAATGCTTTCAGATTTTGTTTTGATTCCTTTCTGACTGTACAAGCAAAGCATGTGACATTTCCCTTCTCTCGCATAAACATATCACGGTTCAATCTTCATTTGGCATAATGGACCAATTTGCTGTTTGTTGACATACGCGGCTCTATCTTTATATGCATCAAACCACTGGAAGCTAACTGGATGCTCCGAGTGTTTTTTTCATTAGTGGGGTGAGGACACAGATTCGGGTCATTTCACCTCTTTTCCCTTCATGAATTTGGATGAATCCGATAGGATCTTCGGCGAACACGAGATGGACTGCAAGTTATTAATGGTTCGGAAACTTTCGCTCGGGGACAATTCAAAACATGGGGAAGGTTGATGTCTCTGTAATGACATTGTAAAGGTCAGGGAGTGGTGCACTGCTCCCCGAGACAAAGACAAACAAATGAAAAGAACCCGGTGTCTCAGAAGGCTTCGATTTTGGAGCCGATAGCGTTGAAGAAGAAACAGAAAACCACTCTCCCCGACGTTGGTTTTCTCACCGTTCCTGTAACATCAGCTTGTTCTGCTTCTTCCACTGCTCTTTGAAATCAGTGGAGAACTCGTGCCAAACGGAGAAGAAAGTGTTGGGAGAGACCTCTTTCTCTCCTGCTTTGGGTTTAACCGAGAACGACACGCTCAGCTCCAAGAAGCTGCGGACAGACGAAAGAGAACAAAAACATTACTGCAAGACCAAACTATTACAACGTGGGATTACGGAAACATACGGCGATTGTTGTGAAACCGGGGCTGCGCTACGCAAATATGCAAAAAATGGAAGTTAATCTCGGAATAATATGCTTTTGGTGACATTGAAAGAAACACAAACCAATGATGACTTTGCATTTCAGAAAATGCGACTACTGACACAGAAACAGCACAGTCATTCAGGGGCTTCTACAGGATTAACTTCTTGGCCTAAAATAAAACTCTTATAAATATCACGCACAGTGTTTAGCTTTGTCACCGCGCTGGCTGGCGTGCATGGGCTCCTACAGGCCTGTGTACACAAATACCCTGTGTAAGCATGAGTGAGGGGAAAAAAAGAGGGGAGGAACACAAAGTGCATGACGGGGAATGACCATGTAAAGAGTGAATGTTGTGGGTCGTTCGCCGTGGATCAATACGGCCGACAGGTCGGGGTCTCTTTGTTTGGAGTGTGCTATAGGAACGCATTCCTAGCCAGCAGTAACAGAAGCCTGGAGCCAAGGCTGTCTACTCTCGCTCGGCTTAGATAAACAACACAGACACCGCACAGGGGGCCTCCCGTCTACTGATGGCCCTGGCATGACGGCCTGCACCTTCCATGTAACTGTAGGAACCAGCACTCCTAAATATTGACAAAGCAGCCGAGATTGTGTTTCTTCTCTGCGGGGAGAGTATGTGCTTTAGGGTGCGAGGCGTTCACTTTCCAATTCAGATTGGAGGATGAAAAACGGAAGCAGAGGTGAGGCAGGGAAATGTTTCAATGGGGCCATAGGTGGGTTTTTTTTTTGGACTTAAAATATTGAAGTGACCAGAGACATAGATTTCAAAAAAACACTCAAAAATGCTGGTGCTGTAATACCATCTTTTCACCACTAGAGTGAGTCATGTGCCATGAAGTCGGCCAGTCTTCCTCTCAACCGCACCAGTTGTGGCTCTCCTCTCAGCCACAGTTGTGTGACATAAATGACCAATACAGATACATACAATACAGAGAGATTACCCAACTTCCGGTCCCCTTTTCAAAATAAAAGCCTCAAGACATCTTTCTTGTTGATTAAATCTATTCATTTGCTTCAACAAGGCTTTAGCCTCATACTGTTGTGTCACGGTGTTTGAATTTAGAAAGGTAAATACATACTTTGGTGTATATAGATACTTTATTTCAATGGGATGCATGTGATCTTACCAGGAACTGCGGCTGGGGTCAATGACCTACAACTGAGACATGCAGCACAGGCTCCAGAGTCTAACTGCCAAGTCATCTGTGTTTTGATGGTTCAGACCACTTATTCGGAAAAAAATCTGCCAATTTTAAATAGACAATTTATTTGGTGGATATTTGTTCTCACACAATACCGCCATCTGCTGTTGATAAGTGGCGGTAAATCCAAATTACGAATGGCCCCTTTAAAAGATAAAGAAAGCTCTTACATTTTCTGAGTGTCTGCCAGCTGCTTATCCTGAGTCTCCAGTTCCGTTTTGGCTGTAAAGGAGAATGAAAAACAGAGAAGGTTGGTGCATAAAGAGCAACACATAGAGCATTGGGTGTGTGTGTGTGTGTGTGTGTGTGTGGGTGGGGGGGTGGGTGTGTGGGTGTGGATGTGGGTGGGGGCGGGGGGGGGGGGTTGAGGATCCATCTTTCACCTGTGGAAGGATTCCACATGTCACCATCACTTAAACCCAACCGATCTATCCCAAGGTCAGCGTTGTGGCACCGGGGTTATTAAGTGTTGAACTGTCCACTGTTGCACAACTGACAAATGATTCCCGCAGACCCCGGGACAAGTGCTTCTTTGTGCCGGGTTACTTCCAATGGAGACAGATGACTGAGTGTGTGTGTGTGTGTGTGTGTGTGTGTGTGTGTGTGTGTGTGTGTGTGTGTGTGTGTGAGAGAGAGAGAGAGAGACAGAGAGAGACGTGTGAGTCAAAGGTAAGAAAAGTGGCAGCTGGGAATCCATGGTACCCATTAGGAGAGATTTCCAGCAGGCCACAACATTTTATCTGGCCGTGCCATCAGAAGCCTGTGTTATGAATTATGATATAAGAGAGCAGCAGTGAGATGTGACAGCCTCCGTCAGGACGGTCCCACAGGTTCCCACTTATCAAATTTCACAATCTAGGAGGCTGATTTTTAATATATAAAAGAGCTGCAGTGGAGGCCATCCAGCTGTATTTGATGCCGGTGTATATCTGCGGCGCACTGATGGACAAAAGGTTTGACCATAAATTCTCCCACACGGCTCCTCTGTCCACCCCCCCATAAGCTGCTCCTGGCTTAAAACTGTCAAATGACCAGATTTGGCCCCGTCATGGCTTTTCCGAGACACTCGTGACAGTGGATGGGGTTCGAGACTCTTTTCCTGGCACCCGCCCGTGTTCCCCTGCTCGAATGTTGGGGAATATCTGGTTGCTACGTGTAATTGAAGCCAGAGCCACATCTTAAGATCCCAGGCAAACCCCTCGGAGACCAACATTACCATTCCACCATGCTAAATCACTCCGTGGTCCATGCCCCCCCCCCCCCCCGCCCCCCCCCACCCCCCCCCCCCCCCCCCCCCCCCCCCCCCCCCCCCCCCCACTCCA
>JAFBJT010105385.1:16548-41637 GCA_016785325.1 Chascanopsetta lugubris
GTGTGAGTGCATGGTGGGAGTGGGGGCGGCGGGGGGGGAGGGGGGGGGACACCTGCCAGGGACCGTGTATCCATCCTGTCACATACACACTCATGTCAGCAGGAGTCCTTCAGCACTGAGGCCCAAAGCAACTGCTCGGCTCTCTGCCAGTACAACTCTCACAGCTGGGACACATCAGTTACTCGATCTGCTCTTTCTTTCTTTGTTGTTGTTATTGTTGTTGTTGTTGGCGGCGGTGGTGGTGAAGTCATTACTGGTTCTATGTTAAAGCAACAATAACAATTACAAGAAACACTCACTCTGAGTGAGACTTTGCCTGAAATCACTAAACTTGACTCACTTCCTCATTCTGTAGAGCTGTCTGAATGAATACTGACATTATTTAGATTCCAAGTGTTGCACTCACTGTTCCCCTTTATGCAAAATGAAAAGTTGCATTTGAATAATAGTCGCTTCTAAAGTAGTGTGTCCCATAATGCATTGCGTTCATGTCCCAGTATTGGCAGGAAAATACAATTTGGGCAAATGTACATCAGGAACAATCCAACCTTTACTTGCCGCAATGGACTATTTTACCAACACTTTTGAAAAATAAGGTTTATCATTCAATTTCGCATGCATGTTTACATAATCAATAATACATGGGACTCTATATATTATATATGTACGACTGCACAAACACAAACACCAGGTGTTTGTATTGTAATAGCTGAGCCCTGGAGTTGCCTAGAGATGTTGACTCTGCAAAAAGGGCACATTTTGATAAATCTCACATCCCCCCAAAAAAGTTAAGTTGAGATTTGAACTGAATGAATTTGAAAAGAATCATTTCATTCCTCTTACCTATGGTTTGTTTACATCCACACGGTCAGTCCATTCAAACCCGCTGACAGAGACAGAGTCACACGGCAGTCGTCGCCATCCATCACAGCAACTGGTCATTTCTACCAGAACCTCAATACGCTGTGAATACCCCGCTTAATATGAGAAGATCCTATTTTGAATGGAGACGTGTGCTTCTGTTGGCATGGCGATGACACAGATAAGGCGAGAGACGGGCCGAATGAAACTGCTGTTGACAGGATTGTAAGTGCAATCGATGCCGCTCATGAAGTCGTGTTGGCAGGAGGAGATGTGAGGAGCACATTGTCTCATTTGCAGTGATGGATCTTGTTCATCAGTGCAGCAGAACGTCTCCGCAAGCTGTTTTCATTGATTCTGCAGAAGAATGAGAGACGCTGATTTCCATAAGATAAGATGAACGTGCCGGGGAAGTGACACAATGGTTTTTTTTTTTAAGACCTGGACATCTGCTTTGATGGAGATGAGGCAAACAAACGGACGTTCGATAAACCAGGGCGGAACCCTCCTCCTGCTGCCCGTGAATGAGCATCCGTGTCACGTGACGGTTACAGGGCGGAGCCAGGATACAAAGAGAGGGGCTGAAGGTGTTTGGTTTATCGCTTGTTAAAGCGTCTGATACACAAATAATGTGTTTTATAATGTCATTTGGGGACAGCAGTGGTTCAGTGGCTAAGAGCAGTTGCCTCTGGAGGCAAAGCTCACTGGTTCAAATCCCACTTGGATCTGGTACCCCTGGTCCCCCCAATGTGCCCTGATGTGAACTGGTAGAAGTACCCTGTGACCCAGATGACTGGATGAGCGGTTGAAGATGACGTGACATAACATGATTTGAATAGATCACACATTAAAGGTACAGTATGTAGGATGGATGTTGCAGCTGAATTCCATGCCATCAGTTATCATCCTGTCCATTCTGGGCTACAGTAAAAAAAAAACATTGTGGTGCAACATGGCCGCCTCCAAAGACACAGCCCGCTCCTAATGTAAGGAGATGTAATGTACCAAAATGTTTGGGTTGGAGGTCACATGGACATGGTCTGTCTTCTACACCAGTTAGTAAGCTCAGTTGTAGTGAAACGATATTTACACATTGCACCTTTAATGTTAATATCTGCTTATGAACTCTCAATTCGGAAGCTGACTCCTTAATTCTTTCCCGTATTTGAACATGTAAACATCTTAAGTTACTTTCCCTGGTAACTAGTTACTTTTATAATCCTGTAATTTAGTTAGTTTTTGGGGAAAGTAACTAAAACTAGCTACTTTTTAAAAAGAACATGCCCAACACTGGGCATCACAGGGTTCAGTGTCAGAGCTGAGTCAAAACCTATTTCCTGAGATGACTCCTCCCACAGTGATTGCCAAACAAGGAAGGGAGGGCGGGGCTTAGGTCGTGGGGTTAACCGGGCATAACCATGACATCACTGTATTTGTATACGTCTCCTGTCACCGACTTACCAAACCGTGCTTCCTCTTCCAAACGCACCCTTGCGCAACGCGGGGCCGATCGTCTGTTGTCACGTCACGACCTCGCTCTCGTTCCTTTTTAAAGACAAGGACTCATTATTTACTATTTCAAGGCCTTTGCGTGAAAAGAGGAAACTAAGAGTGAGAAGAGGAAGTGTGTTTCTTATCCACCTTCACGGTGGCATTTCAGGCCGCCACAAAAAGCCCCCTCCTTTCCCAGGCCAGTAAACACAGGCCAGTGACTAAGAGTAAAAAGTCCAGAAAATAACAAAAGAGGTTTACGGACAATTTAATCCGTCTTTGTTGTCGTGGAGGACGGGGTGGTGGGGGTGGTGAGCGGGGGGGGGGGGGGGGCAAGCAGGGACAGAGAGCACGCTGGCTTACCAAAATCCCCCAAATCCCAAATGCCACTATTTTTTTTTTTTCCACTAGCAGGAAGGTCCATGTGTGAGGGAGGGGCTTATGGATTTCATCACTTTCAGGTCAACGATGTCATGATTTGAAATTGGAAAGATTCTTAAGTGTGGAAGCAACGTGATCCTGTCTTTGTGTCGCAGACAGTGGATCATACACTCAGGAGAAGCATGTCGCCCTTTGTTAGGAGTCAGTAAAGCAGCAGCCGAGAGGCATCCACAGCTTTTGTTCCTGTCAAGTTAAACCCAAAAGTTTTTTTTGTGTGTGAGCCTGTCTCTGTGACAGTGTGTGCGTGTGTGTGTGTGTGTGTGCGCTCGACCCCCTGCGGTGTCCCCTGTGGGCTTCTTGTGGGAAGCTCTCCAGGAGTCCAGTTAGTCAGAGTTTGTTAAATCGTGGTTTCAAAGACAAATGATTCATCAGTGTCATGTGAAAGGGTTAGGGCGAAGGGAGGGGGAGGGGGTGTGTTGGGGCGGGGGGGGGGGGGGTCAGATAAATAGTTCTTCTTTTTTTTGGGGGGGGGGGGGGGGGGGGGGGGGGGGGGGGGGGGGGGGTCAGATAAATAGTTCTTCTTTTTTTTCGTTCTAATGAAAAATCAAACATCTTTGAATAGAAACCAGCTGATGAAACCGTTTTCTTCCAGGAAGCAGCGAGTCAGGCATAAGACTTTGAAGGAGGTGACTCACTCATATTGTAGGCAGATTCTGTCAGCTTAACCACAGCAAGGCAATGCACACACACACACACGCACACACACACACACACACGCACACACACACACACGCACACACACGCACACACACACACACATGCACACACGTCCTCCACTGAATGTCTTTAAATGAAAGAAATATGCTGAAGACGATATAAGGGATTGATGACATCACTCTCATGTTTATACAGTAAATATTAAAATAGCTGTTTACCCTCATTTTCAATCTGCATGTTCAATTCAGTGCTAAACATAGACTGTAAAAAAGATGGACTTGGGCGTCTGTCACTCATCTTGCCGATGCCTAACTCCTCCTCCTTCCCCGGTTCATCCAAAAAAGAGGTGGAGCACTGGTGCTGTCACAGCATCTACAGAATGTGTCAGTTCGGCCCAGGTGTCACTCAAGAGGCCACACCCCTTCATTCTGCTTAATTTCAAACCTGGATAGAATAGAAATAAGCCCCGCCCCCGCACAGTTGTCACAGGAAAACATGTGACTGATTGAGAGCAAAACTGTAGTTTGTACCAGACTTTAAACATGTTTCATTCACCTCTGAAGTTCATCATTTTAACATGGGAGTCTGTGGGGATTGGCTTTTGCCTCTAGTGGCCACCCTGTGAACTGCAAGTGTATGTAAGCAAACTCTCATCATAATAGTAGTGATTAATATACATAACACAATAATTAGGATGGTGTGATTTACAAGTAGAAACAATCCAAACAAACATGTTTACATTTTTGGTGATGTCATCATTTTTCATCAAGGTTGAGTTACAATCAAAGCCAGCCAGCTCACACACACACACACACACACACACAAACACACACACACACACACACACACACACACACACACACACACACACACACACACACACACACACACACACACACACACACACACACACACAGAGTACTCCCGCTGCTGACGTGCTGGGGCTGAAAACACACCATTCTCTTATTGTCAGCTCATCATAAACAGTGGAAGTGAGAGACAATAAGAAACAGAGACTTGGAGCTGGGACACATTGTTTATTTACCGCAGCGCTCACACTCAGCTGCTCCACTTCCTCCGCAGCACATCAGCTGGACCCAGCCACATCACATTTGCTGAAATCTGCTTTGCTTTGTGTGTGTGTGTGTGTGTGTGTGTGTGTGTGTGTGTGTGTGTGTGCGTGTGTGTAAATAGGATGTTGCTTTAGTGTCATCCAGGCATCTCTCGGCCATTAGCTAAGCTCCACACGCTGATGTCACCTCTTGGCACCACTTTGTGATCTTTGGACCCGATCAGCAAAACTGACCTGTCGACCAATCGGCTCGTCGGGGTTTTGACCCACAGCGGTGATGTCATGCAACAGGGAATGCAAACAAGTGTCGTGGTGGGGTGCCCATGGATGTGTGTGTGTGTGTGTGTGTGTGTGTGTGTGTGTGTGTGTGTGTGTGTGTGTGTGTGTGTGTGTGTGTGTGTGTGTGTGTGTGTGTGTGTGTTGTGGGGCAGCGGCTGCACTGCAGCATTGTTTATAGAGCTCGGCTGTGGTCAGGCCGTATAAACAGGCTGCCAGCTGTGACACTGTTGATGTTGCAGTGGACTGGCTGTAGATTGAGTGAACTCTGGCTGTGTGTGGAGTCTCTGTGCCAACATTTGCTTTTGGTACTACCCCTCTTTGTTGATTCTTAGACTCCCCCTGTCTTTATGCTAATGTCATTTCTTTTTTCCTTTGCACAAAGGTAGACTTGACGTAGTTCCATTCATCATTTCATTGCAACGCATTCCATTGAACTGTAGGTGGCAGTGTTGTGCGAAAATGTTTGTCCTCCTAGCAAACAATCGACTGTAACAATACCCCGGTTGTTTACTTTATAAAACTGGTCCGAACCACACGTCAAATCCATAGACTGTATATAAAGACGGACCTAGTATCTGTGACATCACCCATAGGCTGAAGAGTCCTTATGAAGCTCATAGTGGGCGGGGTCGCTTGTCGACCATCTTGCAGACTCCTCCTACTTCCTGGTTCATCCAAAAACAGCCCAAAAGGCGGATCACAGGTAGAAGCTGGGGTGGGCCCACGGCGTTGTCACAGCATCCACAAAACGTGCCAGGTGTCACTCAAGAGGCCACGCCCCTTCATTATGCACAATTTCAAACCTCGATAGGTTCACTCGTCGTCCATCTTGCCGATGCTTCACTCCCTTCTACTAACTCCTCCTATATCATATATCCTGGTTTGTCCAAAAACAGGCAAAGAGGCGGAGTCAGAGCTGTGGGTGTGTCCATGGTGCTGTCACAGTATCCAGTCGGTCATTCAAGAGGCCACGCCCCTTGATTCTGCACAATTTCAGACCTGGATACAATAAGAGAGTTAGAAAAAAAACAATGGGGAGGCTTTTACTTTGAAATAAGCACAGGAAGTTATGTAAATAGCTGTAATACTACACAACAGTTGGTGGACAACAGGCAGACTGAGCACTGTGGTGGCTCATGGATCACTCTAGTGGTAACAAGTGGTATAACAGGGTGGCTGGCACTCTGAGTTTTCCATTAACGTTTAATACGATGAATACAAAACATTAACACCAAGACTAGGCTGTTATATCCTAACACTCCTATATTTCAGGTATAATTTCGTAATATTTAAAGGTTAATACAAACGACGCACTTGAACCCAACATTTGAGAATAGAGTGAACAAGTGATCTCCGTAAGAAAGACACCACTGAACTCTGCTCGCCTTTGAGTCATTGCTGAGTGTGCCACTTCCTGTCTCAAGAATGTTGCACAAATATGACTCGCTCACTCTCTCACTCACTCACTCGGCAGCACCTAGTCAAAGGGTTTTTGATTGAAGGTGTGAAAATCCCCCGAGGGAGGGAGGGAGGGAGGGAGGGAGGAGGGAGGGGGGAGGGGGGGTGGGGGGGTTAGAAATGAGGTGCGTTCAAGATGCAAACTGCTGATATGTGTTTCTGTGCAGTTGCGCAACATAAATTCTTCACCGGAGCGGCTCTTCATTTTGTAGCTGCTTTACACCTGACGGCTCTTGATGCCGTCGGCGAAACAAACAGGTGCGAAACCAAACGAGTGATAGAAGAAGCAGAGACGCGAGGAGGCTTCAGGGAAAAACCCTGGCAAAGAGGAACGAGCGAAATGTTCTTCTGTGGCAAACGACATGAAACCACTACACCTCTGTGTGTGTCCCCCCCCCCCCCCCCCCCCCCCGACCCCCCCCCCCCCCCGCCCACTGCGGGTTACCGAGGTTCCTGACACAGCCCGCGGTCTTTGCCCACGCTTCTCAAACAGAATAATTAGTTCTCTGACTAATCACTCTCCTCGTCGAATGCATCATCAAATACGCATCAGCATTGTTTACTGTAACTGTGGCAGGGCTTTGCAGCCTCTTAAACACCAACATGGTGGGGTGGTGGTGCAGGAGGAGGGGAGGGAGGATGGAGAAGCGCCGTCTGTGGGTTGGAGCTCTGCGCGCAGTCCTCACTCGTGGATACTCAACATTAGCGCCGTTCTAAACTTTGTTGGAAGTCCTGTCGACTCTCTCTGATGCTTGGGATTAGTGAAGCAGAGTCACGTCACCTTCGCTTTGTGTTACACACTGCACCTTTAAGGTGAGGCTTGCATCGTGCTCTCTGTGGTGTTGAGAGTAGAACTAATCTGGGTTTGATTGACAGAAGGCTGCTGGTAGTGAACTTGATAAAAAAAAAAAAAAGTTAGCATGCTAATATATTTTTGTAAAGAAGTCCTTAGAAAAAGTACATTTCTGTTGGTAGAGAATGTCGATGTGAAGTAATCAGGAGTTTTTATTGTGTTTATAATCACCTGATTGTTTTTACAGTACCTTAAAATGAGCCTTTATATTTAGATAAAGTTAAATCCTCAAAGGAGGTTGCGATGTTGAACCACCATGACAAAGAATGGATTAACTAGACTTCTTTAAAGTTCTGCCTTATGGAACAAACATTTATATCTATAAATATGTAAACCCAATATATTAATATTCTAGGTTTTTCATTTTTTTAGATGAAATCACCTGCAAAATTACTATGTTTTACCGTATAATATAAAGTAAAAAATGTGTTTTGTCATATATAATGAAATATTTGTTTAAAAATGTATTCTCTATATACTGAACAATGTCCAAATGATTACAATATATTGTAAAATATATTTCAATAAATTATATATAGTTTATCATTAACTCCTAATGTTCAATGTCCAAATGTTTAATATAGTATATTATGAAGTTGAAGATATATTGTGTGCATTTCTTATATTTTATCATATTTTCTAGAAGAATAGATATATTGACATGTATTTTCAAATATACTGGATGTAGCCCCTTTCATTATAAACATTAAATTGTCATTTTCATTTTTTTGTGTTAATATATTTTTGCTCCAGAAAGTTTAATTAATAACAGAACACTACTAACCTACATACAAGGTTCTACACCTCACGAGCATCACAAGCATCATATCGGCTCCTGTAATAAAATCAAGTATTTACGTTTCTCACAGAGAGTTCAAAGTATGTGATTTCCAGTCCAACTTTACGTTTGTGGGATAAAGGTAACATCTTTAACCCAGTTTGGCCTCTTTTTTTTATGACATCTGAAAGGCGAGAAGAGGAAAGACTACTTTGGATGAAAGAGAGAGTCAGACATAGAGAGAGAGAGATAAATGAATAATAATTGGAATGCATCAGTCAAAAGACCCCCCCCCCACTCCCTCCCCATTCTAGAGTTTCAGATATCAATGGGACTTTGAAGTGAGTTAGATTCCCTGATTTGTTCTGCGGTGAATCTCAAACATGTTCCTCTGCAGGTTTGGCATTCGCAGCACAAACCTGCTGCATCAAAGGACCCAAAACTCATCCTCTGATGTAAACCCATTTTCAAACCGGCCGCCTAAACTATGGGATGTCGAGATGAATCACTTCCCCGCTGACGTCTCTCTTAAAACCTGTGTGCGAGATTAAAATGGAATGCTTTGTTGAATATCTCCACAAAGCCGAATTAATCTCCCTCCTCAAGGTCTATCGTCTTATTAGTCAGCGGCCGCCTGGAAATGAGGGATTCTTTAATCAGATCGCTCACAACAAGTGACCTTGCAATTATTCCTCCACCGCTAATTACACAAAGCAGTCATGTCTATATAGGCGCCGCTTAAGCCTGATTTAATGGGCACGTAAACCACGACAAGGTTAGTGAATGGCTTCCCCCCACAGCAGCAGTCATCGCACGCCCCGGCCAGTCGCATGCCAGAGGAGGCAGCGCTTGGCAACCCAAATATGAAAAAAGCCCATTAAGGCTTTTATTTTGCCTTATAAAGACGGTGGCTTCCTGTTTCCCTGCCCCGAGCGGCCGGCCACGGGGCAATGTGGTGCTGAGGGTTGCTGGTTCCCTCCCCTCCCCTGGCGCATGCATGGAGATGTTCTGTGTCATTAGGCCGAGTAAAGTGGCAGTAAAGTCATCCCCCTTTTACTGCCCGTCTTTAAAAGCAGCAGGGATGGAGCTCTCTCTGTCACTTTTATGGACTCCCTCAGCTCACGGGACGAGCAGGCTCGGCTGTGGAGTTTGACGGAGTGACTAACGGCCATTAATGACTCTTTATGCGGGACACTTATGGGCTCGTATACAGCGTGTTTGTCAAAACACACAACCAGGGCCAGAGTGTGCTCACACCTGCCACTGAAACGCCAAACCACCACGTGTCATTAAAACACAGGAATGTAAAGGCCAACTATTTCGGTTTTCATTCCATCGGACAACTTTTTAGCAAGCCTCGCCTTAAAGGTGCAGTGTGTGAGACCTGTCGGTGCATATGCATGTTGTATCCATCACCGCACCCTTCCCATCTGAGCTGGCAGGAAAACCTACGATAGCCCTCGGATGTCACTGAAGCTCAAAGGATGTTTAGTGCATCCGCTCCGGGCTGTCGTAAAAACATGGCAGCCCCCCCATAGGGAGGATCCACTCCTCATGTGAATATACATTAAAGGGCTGACTTTAGTGGAATGTCAAACCAAGGCATCCATTGAGGTGCTTATGCATTCGTAAAAATGTCCGAATCTAATTATTTTGTTATCTCATGAACACTAACGTAAGAACTGAAATACAAAATATGACCACAATCGTACACACTGCACCCGTACGTTCTTAAAAAGCTGTGATACACAAGTAGCTTCAACATTTCCCTGTCCCTATGCAATGATGTATATTTATAGTTGTGCACTCAGATCTATGTGTTGCACTGCAGTTGCACCTCCAGTCCACTAGACGGCGCGGTCAGGATTTGTCAACCTCTGTGTTGAAGCGTTATTTCTCTGCTATATGTGATATTTGATCATAGACTATAAAGACGGGTGTCACGTTCATGACGTCGCCCATAGGTTTGCACAGTGCTCGTGAGCCAGCCATCTTGCTGATGCCTAACTCCTCCCAGTTTTAAAATGGGCAAAGAGGCGGAGCATAGGTGGAGCTTGGGTGGACTCAAAGGGCCACGCCCTCAAAAGGCCACGCCCTTTCAAACCTTGATGGAATACAAATGAATAATAAAGTCTGTGGGCAGTGGCTCGCTGTCAGAGCCTGCCTCAAGTGGCCACATTGTGAACTGCGGGTTTTTCCACTTCCATACTAGACTCATCATCCACCATGTTGCTGCTTGGTGTAGAAACGTGGTCCGGTAGTTTTCAGAGACATTACATGTGTGTGTCGACAACTTGTCCATGAGCGTAACAGTAAGCTCATGCACGTCTTTCCGGAAATGTTCCACATTCCTCAAACACGTGGACCCTGAACATCGCATCGTAAATTCCACTGGTGTGTACGGTTTGAGGGAAACATCTGATGGCACTTACCTTTGTGAAGAAATGTGTGCGGAGGAGCTGTGAAGTGTTGTGAAGTCTGCTGAAGGGCGAGCTTGAAACACAAAATGTCTTCTGAAGAATTATTTATAGCTTCACGTTTCAAGGTCCAATCAAAATTGCTGCCACCACACAGAGAGGGACGACATGGTAATTGTCCAAATGAGGAGCTCTGGACAATCTCACCTTATGGAAGCGCACACATATATATGTATATATATATATATATATATATATATATATATATATATTATATACGGTATATATGGCCATTACTGTGAGTTGTGGGCCTGCCTGTCAGTTTTAGAAATGGAGAGACATTACACTGATATGTTTCATACCTCTTTTACAATCTTATTAATTTCAGTTGTCCTTCTTCGTCATCGTCTAGAACCAGGGTGTCAAACGTTCGGCCCGTGGGCCGAAAACCAACCCTTGAGGAAATCTTGGGGAATTGAAGAAATGACTTCACTGCCATTTGTCTTCTTTTTTTCTCTCCATTATATTTTTGATTGAAAAAACAAGTATGACCCCTGAAACTGAAATGTGTGTGACACTCCCGGTCTGGACCAAAGTCGAGTTCCCGCGTGTCACGTTTCCATCTTTGCTGATCGAAGCAAGAACTGATCAAAACGAATGTTAACTGCAGCGTCATGTGACCCACAAACCGTATGCAGATTGTATCCGAGACTCAAGCCAGATGTTAGTGGGAATTTCACCCGTGGAAATAAAGGAGGCTTCAGAAGCCTTTTGACGACCCAACCCAGATTTTTGCCAATGTCATCACGAGGAGCTCAAGTGCACTGGAACCATTTATCCAATCGAGTCTGTCTGGTTCCACTTTGGGCATCAGCTGCTCCGTCCGACTCTTTCACTTCTCTTTATTGGCCTTTGTGAAGCCAAGCGGAGATAAGGAAGGAAGTGCCAATCTAAAACAAGATGCCCCTAGAGGTCAGTGTCTGATATTACACTTTCATTTCTCAGCTTCTGGTGTCAGACCTCATGCAGGGTGATGAGGACTTTCACTCCCTCAGCTTCCTCCTCCTCCTTCGCATCGTCTCGCCCTCACTTCCTGTGTGCCAGCTTTGCAAAAGCACCACAAAAGAAGAAGAAGAAGAGGGACGAAAGTTTCTTTAAGGTCTAATCCCGCCCACTTTTCCTCATTTCCCCCCTTTTCTTTGTGCCCCGACCGACAGATGAAAATGTCCCGCTGGATGAGGGCATTAGACGCCCGCTGTAATCCCATGTAATTTCCCACAATCCCCTTTGCCTGCGTCCTGCCAGCGAGGCCTTGGGCGCCCTGCTGAGCCCCTCGCCGCTGGCTGCGGCGTTCCCACACCGCTGCTGGAGCGGCGCTTCCTCTGCTGGCGGAGAGGAAACCAGACGCTCCCTCCTCCCTTTCATCTCCCTCTTCATCAGTAACCATCGGCCCACTGATGAGCGCGTCCTCTGGCAGAACCAAGCTGCAGTGGAGTCAGACAGCTTTTAGTCGTTAGCAGAATTAAACCCTGGGTCCGCTACTGCTTGACCCAATTCACATGCCTGTGCATTGTTTGCTGTGTGTTTACGTGCACGGCTGTGTACATTGGCCTCCGTCATAATCCGCCACAATCTCCCCTCTTACGTAAAACGCTTTATGATCCTCATCATCTTTTTTATTTTTTTTTTATTGTAGGCTCATGGTGGGTTCATGTGGGGAGAGAGCTGAAGTCACACTGTGTCCGCCCTCTCGTCCAAACATTCTAAATCTGCTAGAGTCGTCAGTAAAACGCAAAAGACCAGATCAGTCCACTTTTACCGCGGTAAAAACATGGCGGCCCCCATAGAGAGGAGCCGCTCCTCTTGTAAATGTTCATTAATGGGCTCATTTAAGGGTAATGGGGAAAACAAAAGAATACATTTCGGTGATATAAATTGATATAAAGTGAGACAAATGACCACAATTTCACACATTGCACCTTTAATATGTCATTTTGTCATGTAAACAAGCAGCAGTCAGTTAAAAGTTGAATTAGTCTCGTTAGACTTTCCTCACTTGTCCTTATAAGAACTACAGCAACGCGCACAGAGGCAGGCTGAGGGTTCGTTTCCCTCACGAGTGTGAATCTCACCAGATGTGTGAGAGTGTGAAGGCTCGACGTGTTCATTATGAGTGTGTGTGTGTCTTGTGTGAGTGTGTGTGTGTGTGTGTGTGTGTGTGTGTTCTGTTACCTCCTCATGACCCTCTCCAGTATAGATTCTGACCTTGTCCAGACCAGCAGACCTCATGGAGACCAGAACCAGGTCTAAACATGATATTTGGGCCAAAGGTTATGAGCTGCACTGTCCAAAGTAATTCAGCAGCAAACCTGTGTGTGTGTGTGTGTGTGTGTCTGTGTGTGTGTATATTTTTCTAAATGTCAGCTCAACACGTTAGCATTATAAGTGAAACAGTATCACTCCGCATTCCAAAACATTGCAGGTCCCATTCCGGCCGTAAGTCTCAATGTGTTTAGGCGAGTGTGTGTGTGAGTGTGAGTGTGTGTGTGTGTGTGAGTGTGTGTGTGTGTGTGCGCGTGTCCTCCTGTAAACACAGGAGTGGTGACTGCTCAGTGTCACACGGAGGAGAGATGAGCGGCTCCTCATCATGGCGCCTCAACGCACATCGTATCTGTGCTCCCCAGCTCTACGGCACCGGCTCATTAACATCTCATTAACGCGACTGCGTGATCACATCTATGTGTGGCGGATCTACAGCGGAGCTCAGGAGGCCGAGCCTCGCTTCACTCTCAGACCCCGTGTAAATAAACGGCAGGAAATAGTTGAAATGATATTGCGGGCGCGTGTTGACACAGCGACGCGCAGCCCCCCGCTTCCCATGGAGATGAGGCTGTAATGGCGGCAGCAGTACAAACAAACAACATGGAGTCTGTGTCGTTGTCGTCGTCGCTGTGTTAGTTTGTAGAGCGGTGGAAAATGAAAACGTGTGGGGATGTGGCAGCTCTCCGGTGAATCCCCCCCCGTCTGCACCACGAGAGCTTGTGGAGGGGTTGTATGAGATATGCTCGTTCCGGGGTGGAAACACTGTGAAGACATAACAGGAAACAGTGGGAGCGCTGATGTTTCTAACATGTGATGGATGCGAGAGGAATCCATCTGGAGATTCCTTCTGCACCAAACAGGAAGTGCTCCCGATTCCTTCGAGTCCACCTCGGACGCTGAACATCAAACGCATTCATTAGAGCGGGAAGGTCATTAAATGCATGAGTGACAGTAAAGAACAGGAAGTGACATCACAGCACTTAACACCGCTGTGTAATGGCCAACATTCCAGTACATTTCTTCCATATAGAAAAAGGTGAAGTTGCACGTTGTATCCGTCACCTCACCCTCACGCTTCTGAACATGCAGGAGAACCTGTGGTAGAGTCCTTCAGACTCAGAAGATGTTTATTGTTTACGTCTGCTCTGGGCTGCTGTAAACACATGGCGGCCCCCGTAGAGAGGACCGCTCCTCATGTAAATATACATACATGTTATTCAAGGGTAATAGAAAAAAAATATATATATTTAAGTGATTATAAATTCCTGAAAATGTCAGAATGTCATTGCTTGTGATATTGTTAGAAGTGACAAAAATGACCAAGAGAGTACACACGGTACCTTTTAAAAAAGATATTTTCATTCATAGCTCAGACAGTTTTACAAATTAAAATATCATTTGTATTTAATCATGAGTGCGGGTCGGGTCGGGGGTACGTGCGGGTGGGGGCAGATTTTTACGTTTGCTGACGGCCAGTAAAAAATGGGCCACGGACCACGGCTGGCCCCCAGGCCGCAGTTGGGATACCCCTGCCTTAGAGTACCCCTGCCATAGAATACCCCTGCCTTAGAGTACCCCTGCCATAGAGTACCCCTGCCTTAGAGGACCCCTGCCTTAGAGTACCCCTGCCTTAGAGTACCCCTGCCTTAGAATACCCCTGCCTTAGAATACCCCTGCGTTAGAATCCCCTTTAGTAGATGTGCTGGAAAGACACAGATGACGATGTGGAGAAGTCCTGCACGATGCAAAGCGCTGACACCGGTGCAGATTTTCTGTAAATGAGGAGATTCCTGTAAAAACACGTCAAGTTTTCTCCAATGTTGAAATGTGCTCATCACTTGAATTCAAAGATCCGTCCACTTCCTGGTTATGGTCGCTATTATCGAGCGTTTTCAGAGAAATGCGACAATTTCACAAGAATGAGGAACTCGGAGTGCATCACCCAGATTGAGCAAACCTCCACGAGAGGATCGGCAGAGAAACCAAAACCACGGACAGTCCGAGAGGACGACATCCGAGGGAACCCGCCGCGGGGGGGCGGGAGGGGGGTGGGGGGGGAGTCTGCAGCAGCTGACTCCAGTAAAGAAAGTTTACTCTGGAGCAAGTCCACTGTCATCACTTCCCCATTGGTCTTCAGATGCTGTGTCTTTCTTTAGAAACGTAGGAAAATGCCGAGCTCAGCAGAAAAACTCATTGCGCTCTCGTTTCCTCCGAGATCGGCCGGTACGAGTCGGGAATAGCAAGTGTTTGCTTGGGTCGGTTTGAGATTCGGCGTCGTCGGTGGATCCCTGGAGGACGGAAAACGTTTGGGTCTAAAGGACAAACGGAGATTTGCAGCAGACGTGCGATGAATCGGCGTTGTTGACATTTAGCTCGGGTTAGTGTTTCCTTGGTTTTGGTTTTCGCCTCATCACTCAGCCCCCTGTGGTGTGGCGTGAGACAGACCTGGGCATTCCCTGGCCCACACTGTCGTTCTATGTGGCGCGCGGAGTTGAGCACGAGCTGCACTGTTTTATACATGAAGCTTGAAAAAAAAAAAAAAAAGCTTTTATTTTGAAATGCTACTATTTCCTGTGTGTGTGATTCTGTCATGCTTGATGTTTACATGCGAGGAAGCCCAGCTGTGTCGGGTAGCCTCCGTTCGCAGCGTCTCGCCTCGCTGTCTTCGCCTCGCTGTCTTCGCCTTCAAAATAAAAGTCCCACTTTAGAAAACCACCCCCATTCGATTCCAGTCCGATTTGCTTTCGATTGTTTATAAGGGAACAGTCTGTATTCATTCAAATGAACTGGTGTTGTCTACAAAACAAAACTCTTTCATTTTCAAATATTATTCTAATATTTCCGTCATCTCGCAGCCATCGTGTCCACTGTCATCGAAACCATGTGACCACGGTGGTTAACAAACGTCGCCTCCGCGGCGTCGCTCCCCAGCCTCAGCTCTCCGATCCTCTCCCTGTCAATCAAAGCGTCAGAGGTCAGCGGGTTCAGGCGGCGCCCAGCAGCTTCATCCATTGCCTCACCGTCGGCTTATTAAGAACCAATCAATCCAGCGCACTCGCGCGCTCGCGCACTTCGACGCTACAACTCTGATGCTAATTTTAGCCTGGACGCAGACTAATAAAAGGCACGTGCATCAAAGCGTGCACGAATGAGCGGCCACGATACGTCTGACCTCTCTCTGGCGGCGCCCCCCTCGGAGCGCCAGCGTCGCGGCGCCCTGTGGTTCACTGCAGAGTGACTGGGCTCTGTCTGTGTAGCGTCATGGAATGAAATGTAACTCATGGCTCCGTCTCTTTATAGGAAGTGAGGGGGAACGTTCATCGCACGGCTGCCCGCCCTCGCCGCCCTCGCCGCCCTCGCCGCCCGGCTCAGAGGACTCCTCCTGTTGACTCGGAGGGCAAAGAACCACTCTGTGCAGCAAATATTAAAGGTAAATACCGCGCACGTGTCACCTCGGCGCCTCAGGGCCACACTTGACACCACAGTGTGCATTTGTTAATATATCGCACACAATGAGCAAACAGTGGTGTTCCTTCTCAGGTCATGTGACTAAACTGAACGCTGGATATCAACTGTCACACTGTGGTGCGAGAATAACATTCAAAACGTTAGATTTTCTCTTCTTGTGTCTGAGCCTCTTTTAGGATTTTTAACTGTTCTTACATCCCAATAACGCCGCTCATTAACCCTCATATCAATGATCTTAAAAGTATTTAAAGCCCCGCCTCCTCTAAATTAAAGCCCACTGAGATGATGATTATAAGTCCCGCCTATGTAGTAAGGAAGTCAATGCAGTGGATCCGCCCCAAACAAACAAAGGATAATAAATACAATTACAATAGGTTATAATACAAAGAGTGATGTTGGAAATATGTTGTTTCATGTTTGAGTCAGAATTGAGACTGTATGAAACGATGGGCGTATCATCCAGGGCGTCAACCAAACGTTTTTTTTTTATGAGGTTCATTGTGGGCGGTTCAATCACCTAACTCCTCCTACTTCCTGGTTCATCCAAAAATGTCCAAAGAGGCACAAGTAGAGTTTGTGTGCGCCCATGGGGCTGTTGCATTACCTCTGTGGACGATTCCATGCCCAGGTGTCACTAAAGAAGCCACGCCCCTTAATTGTGCACAAGTTGCCTTCATAACTGTTGAGCAGGGAACATTTTGCCGAGTCATCATGAGATCAGGCTGGTTTACAATTTCTTTAAAAGCCCCTCCCCTCATTACACGCAATGCAAAACAAATGCAAACACACACACAGAACTATTTCGGTACCATGATAATAATTACAAACAGTTTGTATCATCGCTTACAATCGATTGAAATCTATCAATTACAAAAGACTTAAAATCCTGATTTTTGACTTGTCTTGAAAAAGTGAAGAGAGCTATATTCTTTTTTTAGCTTCAGTCTCATTCTCTGTAGCTCAGCTCAATCTTTAGGGGGGAAAAGTCCGGTCTTTGTAGGATACGTATGTCTGAAAACACAACGTTTTTACTGAATGACAATATTACGAGCAGGCTGTAAAAATGTTTTCATTGCAGAGAAATTAGAGATAAATTAAAGAGGAATGTCCTGACAGTTCATTCATGAATTATACAAACATGCTGCCTATGATATATGTAGAAGAAATGACCCAAGATTCCACTGGGCTTCCAAACTCCAACATCTGTGAACATTCCCTGAAAATGAACTTGTGGCTTTCACCGTTTCATTCGAATATTTTCCGATTGGTTGCGTTTGAAGAAGCAGATGCAGAATGTGTTCCCATCCTGCAGGCGAACAGCAGCAGGGGGGGTGGGGGGGGGTGATGTTTGGTGGCATCACAGTGGACTGAGATTAATGGCACTTCAACAGAGAGAAAGTGCTGCATGAATCAACATTTTTCCTTTTTCCCCCCCCAAATCATTCTCAAGAAAATATGATTATGAGTTCCGAGCGCAGGGGAAATGAAATGTGGTTCGTTCGCACCCGCAATGCCGGTTCTCAGAGTTCTGAACCATCTGGATCTGCACCCTCATCCAATCTGTGTTGACAATAAGTTTCTCATTAACTTCCAATTCATCTAATTGCAGCGAATGACTCAATCAGCTATTCCACACTGTGTAAAAAATTGGACCTATGGCTTCCATGATGTCACCCGTAGGTCTTCCAGGTGCTTATATCCTACTTCCTGGTTCACCCAAAGAGGCGGAGCATAGGCAGAGCCTGGGGTGGGCCCACGGTGCCGTCACAGCATCCACAGAAGGTCGGACAAGGTGTCCCTCAAAAGGCCACACCCACTAATTATGCACACTTTAAAAACTCAATAGAATACAATTAAGCCCCGCCCCCTTCTAGACCAAAATCATGGTTTGTACCAGCTTCATTCACCTCTAGAGTTTAACACGTAAACATGGGTCTATGGGGACTGACTCACTTTTGGAGCCAGGCTCAAATGGCCAACCCCTGAACTGCAAATCTTTCCACTAACCCCATTGAAAATAGATTTAAACGAATTAAAACTGCGGGTATAGGTAGAGAGTGAACTATCTCATTATAATGGTCTGCTGAAATCAGGAATTAGAGTGAATTTGCAATTTAAACCAGATTATATGGAGCTTCGAGGATTTGTATTATCGGAACAGCTTATAACGCAACCTTTGACCTTTTCATTTCCTTTCACGTAACTGTCATCACCGAGGGGAATGAGCTGGTGCATCCAAATGAATCGGATCAATATAAAAGCAATTCCTTTTGCCTCATGTAAAAGTATTAGTATTAGTATGATAGATTTGCTTGAATCTTACACACTGCACCTTTAGCAATGGCTGCCACGGTGGCAGATGTGGGGTAGCAGAGCTCTGGGATTGTTGGCAGGTGCTGGTTTGTGAAATTTAACAAGCTCAGAAAATGAAGAATAATGACAATATTAAAGTATCTTGACTCAACAGTAATTATTTTGGTTGCCATTAATCACAGTCAAATAATCACAATTTAGATTTCCATGAAATCAATCCTAATGAGGCAGCTGTTGAATCCAAATCCTCCTGCTCCCGCATTGATCAGCATGAATCAATAGAAAACGATATTAAACGCTGACACATGTGGACTGTCAATCCTCAGGTTACATTGAGGCCGTTAACGTGTATACGTGTGGGGATTCGACCCCATGTGATGTGGGTTGGTTAAAGAGAGAAAACGTGCTGGTTCCCGTTGGATGAGCTGAGCGTGGAAACGTGATACGCTATATTTTCATCGGCCTCGTTACTGTTTATTTATTCCTTCCCGATTAATCCTCAGTCATTTATCACATCACATGAACCCTCCCTCTCTGCCTGAGTCAAAGCTTTGGATGTCCTCTATTTTTGGGGCCGAATGATAATTGGAAACTGCTGTGGAAAAGATTGGAGGAGCAACAAGAGGAGAGAGAGAGAGAGAGAGAGAGAGAGAGAGAGAGAGAGAGAGAGAGAGATGACGACATTAGAAATCAAAATATGAGGATCCCATGTTAAAGGTGCAGTGTGTAAGATTTGGTGACATCTGGAGGTGAAGTTGCATGTTGCACCCGTCACCTCGCCCTCACCCGTCTGAACATGCCGGAGAACCTGTGGTCGACCTCCGCTGTCATTAAAACTCACTCATATGTCCACTCTGGGCTACTGTAAAGCATGGCGGCCTCCATAGAGAGGACCTGCTGCTTATGTACAGTGTACATACACGTTAATGGGGTCATTTAAAGGTAATGGGGGGGAACGAAATGACATTTAGGTGATTACGAATTCATGAAAATATTCGTAGTTATCCGTGTTTGTAATATTTTTTGACAGAATTGACCGAAATCGTACACACGACGCCTTTAAAGCGACAAACCGCTGGTGCCACGCTCGGCTCCGCCTCCTGGACCACATAGCCCCCTGATAGGTGGAGGCCTGTTAGTGTGTATGAGCACAGATGAATATGTGGAAGGACAAGGTCAAAGGTCATGCAGTGGCCAAAGGTCAGGGAGGAGGCTCTGTTTTGATGAGATGATGGGGGCTGGCACCGGGAGCCAACCCGATTAGGTGCTGAATGCCCCGGGACAGACGGCAAGGTAAACAGAGATTAGCCGGGGGACAGAGACCCCCAGCGTGTCGGCACCGGGGCCCGACATCCACCCCCGGAGCAGGGAGGGCAGAGAGGAGCGGCCGCGGGGGGCACAGATACCACGAGAGGGTCAGAGGCCTGGAATGTCAGGGGGGATATCGATGTTAATGTGTAAGTAACACAGCTAATGGAGCAGGGCTCTGTTCCCTGCTGGCAGTGTGTGTTATAGTGTCACTGCGCCCAGAGTGAACGCTGAGTGGCCCTGGTTCCATAAGGACTGATATTTTGACACTGACAACATTTAATATCGCATATACACTGAACATACACTTCATTTCATAAAGGGCTGGCAACAACTGAACTCACCTAAATCAATAGATATTGAGTCTGCCTTTGAAGGGGAGTGTACTTGAGTGTAACGTGGATTGTATATTTGAGCAACAACAGAGGACTTTATTTATGGTCACTTTCAAACTCTGTATTGTTTGGAGTAAATGTAAATAAAGATGATAGATGTATAGATAGGTAGATAGATGGATAGATAGATAGATAGATAGATAGATAGGTAGATGGATGCCGACCCCCATACTAAGGTAAATAAGTATATAGTTTTTTATTTAATCTGTATTATACTGTGTATTTTCATTATATTGTATTGTTTTAGCTTTAAGTCTTAATTATGTGTGTTTAAATGCGTAGTTACGGTATTTATGGTGGTCTGGGAATAAGTGAATTAATTCACTTTCCATTATTTCTAATGGGACAATTTGCTTTGGAACTTTTTTCAACTTAAACGACCCTCTGGAATGGATCACGTTCAAGTGTTTAGGTTCCAATAACAGCTCAGTCAGCACGTTAAAGATCCCAAAGAGTCTCAAAACCAAAAGCACAGATTGAACTGTGTTTTAACCTTGTTGAAGTTGAAGCGTTGAACCCGGTCTGATTGTTCGTCGGATTAGTTCAACCAATTTACATTTTCATCCAAACAATGCGACTAAAGCCGAAGAATTAGCTTTCAAATGACCCTCGTCACACATGTGACGTAGTATATAATACAAAGTGTTTTCACTGGAGTGATCAAAAGTGCCTGAAGCCGCTGCCAACACAAAGTTTATATGTTTATTGCTGCTCGGTGGCTGTTAATGGTTCCTCCACCCAGTGAGACTTGAATTCATTTGAATGAGTCTCATGCACACATCACTTATCGCAGTGGGCGTGTCCCACACAGTTCACAGCAAACACACATACATGAAGTATCTTTGTGTGTGTGTGTGTGTGTGTGTGTGTGTGTGTGTGTGTGACCGTGTCACGCAGCCGTAGCATGATAGGAGGCGTCTCCCCGATCTTATGTTTCACATTAACCTCCGTCTGTGATGAGATCATGCCTCAGCCGCGCCGCAGATACCATCGTGACTGACAGCTGCCGTTGCGCAAGAAGGAAAACAACCTTCAAGATCCGTGTTTTTGAAATCAAACTATTATTCCAGCGTACGAGCTCCAGCTCAGCTCCACAGCTGCTGACGTTCAACCACGCTCCCTTTCATGGAAGCGAATCTGTGAGTTAGCAAACATGGCCCCTGTCTTGTCCTGGCAACCGCTCCAGCTTTGGCTTGTGTTCGCCACCATCTGCTTTGAATTGAGGCGAGCTGTGGTCGGGGGGGGGGGGGGGGGGGGGGGGGGGGGGGGGGGGGGGGGGGGGGGGGGGGGGGGGGGGGGGGGTGGAGGGTTCTCATCTGGATCTAATAGGTGATGAGAGGAAACCGAGCCATCCCCGAAATGTGCCGCAGGGCCAGATGCCAGAAGTGGTGCGTGGAGGTAGTTGAGGGGTAAAGTGGGGGGGGGGTCACCTCCTGAACACTGGGGTGGAATGTTACTGTACGAGGGGGAAACTACTTTAACATCAGCAAGTACGTCAGGGGTGGGCAATTATTTTTCCAAGAAACCCAGATTGTTACCAGGGGCCAAGCAAACTTTGTTATATCCAGACCTGTTGTTATCATTCCATGGCCTTATTGAAAACATCTTACGGGCCATTTATTTATTTATGTATTATCTGTATCATATTTATTTCAGTAATAATGACCCCAAACACCATCTTATCAGATGGATGTGAAAACAACACAATTATAATCAGTTATTATGATCAAATGTGTGTCCAAAATGTAAATATTGTAGACAACCCCAGTTCATTTGAATAAATACAAACAGTTCCCTTATGCTCAGAGATACAGAAAAACACAAAGCGGTCCGGAAACGAATGTGGGTGGTTTTCTAAAGTGGGACTTTTATTCTGAAGGCCAAGAAAGCGAGAGAGGGCACTGTGAACGGAGACTACCTGACGCCGCTGGGCTTGATCAGGCTCCACCCTCGCATATAAACGTCAAGCATGACGGAATCACACACACAGGAAACAGAAGCATTTCAAAATAAGAGCATATTTAGGCCAGTATATAGTCGGCTTACATAAGCGTAGATGTGTGCCTTCATCTCGTTTACAGAGAGCTCACCGCAGGAAATCCACTGCCTGTGCTCCGGCAGAGTGAATACCCCTAATAGATTCACTGTTTAATAGAGAGTAAAAATAAACAACTGATCTACGGCTCAACTCATTCGCACTTCTAATGCTCGTCGCTCCGGGAACGAAGAAAACGGGGCTGTCCGCCGCTCATCCGTCCTCAAAGCCCATCTCCATTAGTCTGAGCTACCTCCGCTCCGTCCACAGAGTAATGGCCCATAGACGGAGCCCATTCACAGTCGTTACCGAAGGCGGCTCCGCCAAGCCCGGCGCGCCATACGTCACTCGGGGGCTGGCGCCGCGCCACGGCCACAGATAGGCCGCCGTGATACGTGTCTCCAGGGGCGACCTGTCAAACGCCGTGACAGGGATCACGTCTGTGACAAGCACTCAAACTGTGTGGGACGACACAGACTCTGAGTTATGTGGAGATGTGGAGATTTAGAACACGGGGGGAGAGGGAGGGGGGGGGGGGCAAGGGAGCGCTACTGCCCCCGCCACTGCTGCTGGCGCCATAGACTGGGTGTGAAGAGGGACGGAGCGTCCATCATGTCACCCATAGGTTTGGAGGGGGGGGGGGGGGTCACTCGTCGCCGTCATGCCGGTGCCACACTCCTCCTACGTTCTCCTACAGCGGGCAAAGGGGTGGAGCACAGGTGGAGCAGGGGTGGTCCCACAGCATGCAAGGCCCAGGTGTCACTCGAGAGGCCACGCCCCTTAATTCTGCACAGTTTCAAGCATCTATAGACCAAAGGTAAAGTTCAAATTCATCGTATTGATTTCCAGCCCCCTGCCACTGCTGCAGGGACAGAAGAGGAAAACATTCCAGAGGGGTTAAAGGGCAAACGCCCCACTTCCTGCCACTCAGGATGACGGGACAGGAGGAGCATAAAGGGGAGGGGAGTGGGGAGTGGGGGGGAGTGGGGGGGGGGCACTGGTATGATATTTGCTGCAGCTGTGACCATGCACCCGTCTCCTCTCTACCCTTCCTGCCCCCCCTCCCCTCCCCTTCCTCTCAGAGATGAGCTTTTGTGTATTTGTGTTGTGTGTGTGTGTGTGTTGTACGGCCGGCTGCTCCCCTCATCTCCCAGCAGCATCCCACCCTAACACACCGTGGCCCCATCCACTGCACACAGCTCCGCATGGAGATGAGCCCCGTGATGGATGCGCCTGACATCCACTCTGCACTCTCAGAGCCGCTGAGACGGAAACGTTCAGACAAGTTGTTGGTCCGAGGACCGTGTTTTCAGGAGCGGTGGATTATCAGCTGTGTCAAACGGTGACACCTTTGACTGTGTGTTGTAGATACACAAAGTACGTGAAGACACACAAATGAGAACTACAGCTCGAGGCTGTGTGACTTCGAGGTCTGTGAAAGAAAACTCATTAAAAAGGAAGATGCTCAAGTCTATGCATACCATGGATGTATGACTAGAACAGAATATAGCACCACCTTTATTATTGTTATTAGTGTGATTGTTGTTGTAATTATTAATAATATTTTAGTTTTTATTTCTGATCATCAATACGACAGGATACAGCACGTCCCCTTTTTTATTAATTTATTATTTTTTTATATTTTTTATATTTCTGTTCAAATCATTATTTTTTATTTTCTTTCTTTAGTATCATTCCCATGATTATTATCATTATTATTATTGTTATTCTTATTCTTATTATTCATGGTAATCAATAGAACAGGATATAGGACCTCCCCTCTTTTTCTATTATCATTTCTCTATTTTTTTTAAGTGCTATCTATATAATAATCATTGATATAACGATTATTTTGTTGTTGTTTTTTTCGTTTTATGATCATTTATCTACTGTGTTGTATAAAGCTCGTGTGGCGAGTTTGTAGTTTTTTAGTAGTACGGCCGTCGCCCATATTTTCCTATCACCAGGAATTTGAAGTCCCTGCTCTGTGTCCTGCTCCTCCTCCTCCTCCGGCCCGGTGTTTCTCACAGGGCCTCCCAGCAACGTCCAATCCCTGCTGAGCTGCTGCGGATGGAGGTGATTTACTGGTGGCCCCTGTGTTTGTTTTCCCTTTCCCTGCTGTTGGTCCTGCTAAGCACCCTGCTTAGCTACTTAGCCGGCGAGGGGTGCCTCTGTGTGTCCATGTGTGTGTCCATGTGTGTGTGTCCGTGTGTGTGTGTCCGTGTGTGTGTGTGAATGTGCTATACGTTCCACTATTCGTCCTCCATTTACGAGCAAATCCCTCGACATATACGACATTTTTCCAATAAACTGGAGCCATGGCTCTTCCAAAATGGCCAAAGTGGGAGGTGGCTGAGTGTGATTGAAATGGCCTGGTCTAATAGAGGATCCACGGAGCGCGACAAATTTGATTTAGCTGACAAAGCTGGCTCACACACTCCGACGGTATAGACGTAAGGCTGAGTGTGTGTGTGTGTGTGTGTGTGTGTGTGTGTGTGTGTGTGCGTATCAGCGTTCTATTAGAAGTGCTAATGTCATCGTTTGACATATGCTGCCCTGAAAGTGTTTCCTGTGCAGGTGGCGAGGTCATAGTTTGACTCACACACACACACACACACACACACACACACACACACACACACACACACACACGTGAAAGTAGACACTCTATCTGTTTCACACAGAGATAAACAAAGGCGGCGCTGCATTACCCCTGTGCTCATCTAATTGGCCACATAGCCGGAGGGGAGGGGCCACGCAGGTCAGGCCTCTCTCTCTCTGGGCGCCCATTACTCGCTCAGTTAAGCCCAGCACCACGTGGCACGGCCCGAGACGTCTGTGGATGCACTTGTCACTTAGACGGGGTAATTAGAAGCAGACGTCCACTGTCTGACGCCCCCCCCCCCCCCCCCCCCCCCCCCCCCCCCCCCCCCCCCCCCCC